>PYAF01001754.1:153215-169867 GCA_007407185.1 Glycine tomentella | reverse complement strand
CGTGATACTCCAGAATTTGTTTTCTTCTTTCTCTGGCCTTTATTCTCCTCTTTTGTCCTGAAAATGCATAATTGGTATTGGAATGAGATAAAATAGAATATTATTAATAAACTAACTAAAACTAAACT
Source organism: Glycine tomentella (assembly GCA_007407185.1). NCBI lineage: Eukaryota > Viridiplantae > Streptophyta > Magnoliopsida > Fabales > Fabaceae > Glycine > Glycine tomentella. Next base: position 169,739 of record PYAF01001754.1, on the reverse strand, counting down.
AATTCCTATTTATTTAATCAAAATATAAGCTAAAACTATTCTAAAAATAAGATGTGTTTGCAACACATCAATCACCATTAATTTTCTTCTTGGATATGCACACTCATCATTTACACTCCATATGGAAGAGGCCATCTGACATCTTGGAGGCAAGATCAGTCTTACTCTTGATTTAATTCAGCCACGTGAACCATACAATACTCAGGAAGCAACAAATTTGTTGAAGGAATTGTTATAGAAAGCTTCTGCAAATTTTTAGAGCCAAATCACAAACTTAAAACAAAAATAGTAAAACTGAATACATTTTCAAATTTTCATTTTCTGAAAATAGAAAAACAGAAAGTTAAAACCAAACAAATTTTCTAAATCTTAAAACTTTGAAAGTGAAAATAAGAAATTAAAATAGAAAACATTTTCTCAAACCAAACGTCCCCTTAGCCGCTGTAAGAGTGAAAAGTTTAACACCTGGTATATCAATTGATTACACACATTTTTTTTATCGGCAAATGTTAGTTGTTAGTTGTTAGCGAGACTAAAAGAGCTACATCCATCGACAATTCTACCATGTTTCCAGTGGTTAGTATTGTCTTAAAGTTACCAAAATTCTTATTAAGCACATGAAATGGTAATACCTTGGCTTTGCACTTGAATTCTTAGTAGAGTGAGCATAGAGTTGAATAGCTGACAAATACGAAACATAACACTGAACAACAAAATCACTTTGATCAAGCACCAAAGGCACTTTGACAGACTCTACGGACGGAGAAAAAGTTGGTTTCAGAGATTGGTTGAGATTGTTATCACTATTGCTGTTATTATCCTCAGAGACATCGATTTTGCTCTTCGAAGCTAAATCCGCGTTTTCAGGCTCGTTGTTCTTGGCTCTGTGACTCTGTTTGCGCTGATTTTGGCTCTTCTGCGCCTTCACCAGAATGTAAACCAATCCTCGTCGCGAACGCCACCGAATTGCAGTGCAGTTCCCAGCATTTTCCAATTGTTTTCAGAACTGCGTTCTCCTCCTCATCCTCCTCCGTTCGGTCGCCGAGAAAACGGAGGAAATGAGAAAAATCATAATCGCAGAGAGGATCAATAATAAAGGAAGAAGAGAATTAGAATCGGTGATAGAAGATGAAGAAAAGAAAACGAGGTTGAAGGCAAAGGGAAGAAGACAACAGAGGAAGAAGAAAAGCTTCAACACTCTTCTTTACATCGAAACAGACAGAAGGGTGCCAAACACGCGAAATTTAGGTTATAAATTGTGGACGAATCAAATATCTTCAATCCAAAAACCTAATATGAAATTAATGAAGACAACTACAGTTTTTAAAAAACCGTATTTGAATTAACAAATACTAAGACGGTTATTTTATAACCGTCATCATTTTCTTCAATCAAATACGGTTTTTATAGAAAACCGTCGTTTCCAAGTTCAAGATATTTATGGTTTTGCCACCACGTTCTCAACAATGACGATTTTCCTGATACCGTAGTTGAAAGTGTGTCGTTAAAGGCTATATATATAGTAGTGTGAACAATTCTACTATTCACATTGAGAAGAGACTAATATAAAAAAAAATAATGATATATAGGATAAGATGGAAACATACTTGCAGTGAAAAAATAATTGATCTACATAGAGATATGAAATATAAATATATAGAAAGAGATATAAAATATAATGTGTAAGATTAGTAATAATTATGTGAAAGAGATATAACTTAATTGATTGAATAGATAAATAAGTTGTTATTGTTGTAAATTCTTTATTTTCTGTCTTTCATTTCCACATATAAAAAGATATAGTATTATATTAATAAAAAATAGAGTTAATTAAGTTTTTAGTCTATTAAATTTTTACAAATTTTTGTCTCTAAACAATTTTTTTAAAGGCAAGATCATCCCTCCTTTTATATAATATTAGTAAAAATTCAAATAGTCGATACAATGATATAAAACTCTATTGATTTCATATGTGAAAAAATGATCTATTTAATAAGATAATTCATATTTATTTTTTTATGTGTGTAAAATTTTATTTGACCAATAATAATTATATACACGAAACAAAATTAGTCTATGAATTAAGGGAGAGACTGACCCAAGGAAAAAAAAAAAAAAGAAGTAGTAAATCCCATATGTGTGTGAGAGAATAAAAAAATCCCTCTAAAACATGAAAAAGTATTTGGTAAACGGTATTGTTTTAAATATTATTGGTAATAGCTAATAGAGATAACGCCAATGATACGATCATACACGTCGACGTTACCCATTGGCATTTCAAAGCATCCATGCATCAACACGTTTTAAGTGATCTACCAACTACCAATATTCATTGTCAAATCTAGTACTGCGATTATATCATGCATGCTGATGCTGCTAATATAAAATCATAATATAACGGACTCGTTTATTGCGCCATTGTCAAAATGATGAAAACGTGCATACATAAATATATACTAATAATTAATAATCTTTCTACACGGGCTACTCGCTATAACTTATCCACAACATATACTTGATTACTTATTCACTTAGCCATGTATAAATGGATCAATTAAGTTATACTTTTCACCATTGTATGAAACTAATTTACATATACTTGAACAAGTATAACAATGAAGACAATTAATTCATTCTTTGGCCTCTTGTTCCTTCTAATTGCATTTACCATGAAGCCTGCCGTTGCTAGTGGTGTTCATGACACAGATGATCACATGTTAGAAAATGGAGGTGACTACTTCATCTTACCTAGTTTTGATGAAGAGGGTGGTGGAGTTACACTTGCTAGCATTGGTGTGACACACCCTCTTGCAGTTGTTCAATCTTCCTCAAGGAACTATCTTGGCTTGCCAGCATCAATTAAAACTAAAGAAACAATGATCATCTTCACTGATGAAATGGTAAGCATTGAATTCACCAATGTTCCTGACTACAATAATTCGTGCACTTGTTGGATGCTTGTTATGGATGAATTTGTCAAGGTGTGGTATGTGGGCATTGGCAATGTAGCTGATTACCCTAGTCATCAAATTAAGACGGGAAAGTTCCAAATTAAGGAGGATAATTTTGATTACAAGCTTGTTTTCTGTGCTGATGCCAACACCACATCTTGTGAAGATATTGGGGTAAATGTTGATGGTGAACAAAATAGACGTCTAGTTCTATCTGAAGTAGGAGGATTTGCTGTTAAGTTCAAGAATGCAGATAAATCTCCTGTAGCATTTGATTGAGTATTATTTTCTGTCATTATATAATAATTAAGTTTAGATCAATTAAGTAATAAAGTTGATTGATGAAGGAATAAGTCTTCGGTTAGGTTAGGTCCAGGTTTTAAAAGAAGACTTGAATATGTTTCTCATCCAGTACTATACATGTTTCATGATTTTAATTTTTAATTTTTTTTTTTTTGTCGGATTTGGTCTAATCCATAATCAAGAAGGTGTAGCTCAGTTATGAGTAATATATGAGTTATTGTAAATATCTTCATATGAAGTATGGAGAGGCAAATTCTTACTCCTTGTCGACACAATATTAGTACTATTCATTCGACCAATATGGTAAGATGAACAGTAAAACATAAAGGAAATGATATTTTCAACTATGCTAGCTATAAGATGTCACATCGTCACCTGTAAAACCCAACAAATGGTTACACCGGCAATAACACAATCTACATCTTACATAAAAAAGTGAATTCTAATGTGGAAAACATAGTAACATTCTTTTATTTTGCAGTTTCAAAACTCTAAAATTTGTATGTGCAACTTCCATCATGACTTCTGGCTGTTGGATCATAGTTTTCTGCAGTAGGGTGGTCAGTGCAACCTTCAGGGACAGGAACATGAACATGTTGAGCTCCTTATCTTGCAACCAAACAATTAAAGTTAAGGCAACCTTTATTTAGTCTTGTCCATCCTGAATGATTATTCCACCATAATCTTGAAGTCAAAAGCGGTTTTCCTTTTCCCATCAAGGGCATTAAGATCAAAGGTCTAACCATAGAAGTTTCCAGTCTTGATGACATCATTATTTGCATCTCCAAGTGCAACCTCATTGAGATATTTGTCAACCAATTGAACCCTCTTCACATTCTCTTGCTTTTGGACAAGCATGTTTCCATACTCAAGGAGCTTGCTAAGAGTCATCTTTGGTTACTGAAATGTTAGAGGTCCCTCCTTTTAGTTCACGAGCTTTTTCCCAATATTCTCTACCCCAACACCAGAAATCCACTTCCTGACTTCATCATCATAGACTCTGGCCCTCAAGACACCAAAGAAGTCTACACAAAAAATGCATCAAACAATTTATTATTCACATTTTATCCATACAATTTTATAACAATGCCTCAAAATTATATGGTAAATGAAGATAAGTAATTAGCAAATCACATATTTTTGTTTAAATATGTTTCTGATCCCTAGAAATATAACATTCTTCAAAATTAGTCCCTATTTAAACTTTATTTGTTTAGGGACTAAAAACACAATATGTTTTGTTAAATGTAGGGACTAAAATCGAGTAGAACTTCAATAGGAACTGAAACAAAAAATAAGCCTCATTTTCAAGGATTAAAAAAAATATTTGTGTATAGATTTTGGCTTGAAACTTGAATTGAGGTATGTCTTACCAATGGATTGTCTAGAGAAGGTGTCAACAAGCTTGATAATATCCTCCTTTGGAACACCATCAGTTCTAAAAATGCCTTGGCAGGCACCAATCATGTCATCCCTAGTAGGTGCCCAATAGAACTTCCCCATACGTCCATCACGAATGAGAGGATCATACAATGTTGAGAAGTCATTGCCAGTGACTATGATGGGAACATGGGATTCTCCTCCTTGTTGTACATGCCAAGAAGTTGGACTTTGGTTGGGTTGTCAGCAATGTTCATGAGGGTTGCATTGACAATCTGGTTGTTGAGTGTGTATTGAGTGGTTCCACCAAGCCTACCAGCTCCTGCATCAAGATCATTGATGAAGAGACAACGCATCTTTCCTTTTCTAATAATGTTTGTCGCCTCACGATACCTTTGCCTTATCAACTTTGTAGGTTCTCCAGCATTTCCGCTTTCCAATTCTCCGACACTCATCACTATGGGGCTAAATTCAAAAGCAATAGACCAAAGAATAAATGCAATTTTGGATTGGTCAGTATATACCAAACCACGGTTTTTTTTTATCCCCGTAAGAATCAAATGTGGTACCAAAGGGTTTACAGTACTCACGCACCCTACTCAATCAACTGAGTTAGACTCCTTTGGTAAACCATGGTGTGGAGAGAGTAAATTCAGTTTTATCCATAAATAATGTGTTCAACAAAATCACAGTTGTGTTGTATTTGAGCATGATTTTGGGTTCCAAATCATAGATTAAGTAAAAGTGAAAAAAAAATCCTTTTGATTAGGGAAAACCATGGTTTGTAAACCATAAACTGAACACATTAGCAATTGAGTATCAATTTGATCTTGGATACACCTTAGCCTAAACAAAATTTGGAATCTTTTTTCTTTTAAGTTTTCCAAATGGGGGAAAATACACATTGCAATGGAATTAAACTTACTTGATTCCCATCTTGGCAAAGACAAGCTCACATTGAAATGATTTCCCCTGACCTTTGCCTCCCAAAATACCCAAAATAAGAGGGACCTTAATATTTGGCAAGTTCAAAAAGTTCTTGGTGATGTAAACAACAATCTTGTCCATAAATACAGGAGCAATATAGAAGCCATCCATGGTGTTGTCTAAATTATACTTGTAAAATAAGTCACATTAACATTCAACAAGTTCACACAATGCAAAAAATTAAACAATCAAAACTTGAGCTTCAAAGTTTTATTGGCTAAATTAAGTTCGAATTTAAACCAACAACAACTTACTAGCGAAGTCCGACACTGATATAACCATGGGAACTCATGATAGCATAGTGAGTGCCACTTTCCACGGGAGCTTGGAAGAGAGTGTCCACCATTCCCTTCCCTCTAGTGATATCTTGCTGGTCATCTGAAGTGTTATAGGCAAGTCCTCCCCATCTATCCTTTGAAGTTTGCTTCTCCTTGTAACGCCCTAAATTTCGATAACTGAACATATATGCTTGATGTATTTCTTGTATTATTTGATTAATTAGGATTATTTGAAATGTTTTATGAATTATCCTTATTTTCAATTGCTTGGTGTGGATGTTAAGTTATATGGAGTTTGTTTGAGTTGCATTGAAAATGAGTGATTTCGAGTTTGACCCAAAACCTGTTTTGGTAAAATCCTAATTCTGGATTGGTTAACCGTTGGATCGCTTCAAATTTTAAAGGTAGGTTCCTCACCCACATATGTAAATTTTGACCGTTGGGATTGGTGAAATAACATTTGAAGCGCGATATATTAATTTTTCACAGAAGCAGTGAAATTTCAAAAATTGGGTCATCTTGCTCAGGCGAGCCAAGAAGAAGCAAAATCACTCCCCCTTCTACTACCATCACCCAATCCATCCACACTACCCATGGAACTACTCTTTCTTGTTTTCTCCTTTTGCAACTCTTCAAATTTTGCATCCATTCTAGTTTGCAATTTCTCCATTTTCTTAGTCATGGCTCTCATCAACCTAGAAGTTTTAGGTGACAAGACATCTCCTCCACTTGAACTTATCCTTCACAGAAATTGTTAGCAAAACACAAGTATATATAAGAAATTCCTCACCACTCTCTAAGTGTTTACTCTCACTCTCGTGTTTGCACACTTCCAAGGCTTTTTTCTATAATATTCTCTCTTGCCTTTTTCCACTCTTATTCTCTCTTTAGTTCTTAGGCAAAAACTTCAAGTCCAATCAAACCTCTTTGCTATAGTGAAATATGAAATGATTCTAGACAAGGCTTAAGAGTCCAAAGAAAAGAAAACTTCTAAGACAAAACTTTTGGAATTTTAAAGAGACAAGCAACAAAGTACAATTTAGAAAGGACTACTCAAATTTGAATTTATGAGACAACTCCAGGAATACTTCAGATTTAACAAACTTCACAATAAGATATGCCACTAATTCAATTGTTGAAAAACATTTCATCAATTCTGAATGTCATACACTTTTAGTTGTTTTTGTTGTTCCAGCAATTTTGAAAACTTGTAATTTTGTAGCTTGCTTCTAGTTTTCTGTTTTCCAGCTACTTTTCACTATTTCTTTTGCTTTCTAATAACACTTGATGCAATTTCTCTTTGTTTTTGTTTTTCTTTTTGTTTCTAACACTTGCTTTAGATTAAGCACGAAATTGAAATCAAAACAAAGTATTACACAGCACAACAACAATACTAACACAAATTGACAAGAATCAAAGCTAGAAATTAGGAAAACTATGAAGAACACATGAAGAACATGACAAACATGAAGAACCTGAATTCACAAGGAAACTTCAAGAAAACCTAGGGTTTTTGTAACGCAATACTTAACAAAACTACAGCACAAAGAATCACAAGAAAACATCAAGAAACAAGAAATTACTAATGATTTTCGTTTTTGACTCTAATGCATAATTTTACCTTTGAAGAATCTCAAGACTGAAATTGAAGAAGAATTCCACAAGGTTTAAGCTCTAATACCAAATGATGGACTCCTAAATTGAATCAAGTCCTATTTGCCCTGATCTTCCTTGCAATGAAATCAATTCTTCAATGGACAGAAAAACAGAGTATGAAGTGCTCTATTTTGGACAGCTTTTAGGTTTTTGTGATTTGAGAAATGGAACAATGGAAGAAGATTAGAAGTGGATTTGGATTGACACCATGGAATAGGAATTCCAATAAGTCTTGCAAGAATCACCACAATAGCTCATAAGCTATTGATAAGAAACAAGAAGTTCTTCACTAAGAAAAAGGGAGAATAACTCTCAACCTCTCACACACAAAGTGCATTCTAATTTCATTTAACCAAAAAGTTACTACAATCTATTGAAATGTAGCTTATATAGGTCACGAAACTATAAGCTAATGAAATGTAAATGCGTCCTAAATGAAATACAAATGTAGCTTCCAAGGGAAGCTATCCAAACAGCTGTTTAAAAACTAAAAATAGCGCCTCTATAGCCAAAACGGTTTTAATCAATTATTTTGAATGGTAATCGATTATTTTGAAGTAAATAATCGATTAGTAACTCTTGGTAATGGATTACATTGCTCATATCAGTCTGGAAACTGACTCATGAACAAAATAATCGATTATCTCACCAAATAGCGCCTCTGTAGCCAAAACGATTTTAATCAATTATTTTGAATGGTAATCGATTATTTTGAAGTAAATAATCGATTAGTAACTCTTGGTAATGGATTACATTGCTCATATCAGTCTGGAAACTGACTCATGAACAAAATAATCGATTATCTCACCAAATAATCGATTATCACAGGAGCTCCCAAAACTAGGTAATCGATTACAAGCTAGAATAATCGATTATCACAAGAACTCACAGGAACTCACTCTTCCATGTAATCGATTACACAACGGAATAATCGATTACCTTCGAGCTGAGTTCAGAAACTGCACTACTAATGACCATGTAATCGATTACATAGGACTCGTAATCGATTATCATAGAACTATTTACAAATCTGACATTTATACAAGTGTATTTAATCGGTTATAGGCTACTTGTTATCAATTACAACAGATAAATTCATCATTTTGTAGCCTTCTTCATGGTTCTCCAAGAGATTTAGGCTAGATTGTATATGATCTTGGAGTGTTTGAGCTCTATCCCTTGCCATTGGTTCTTTAATCACCCAAGGAAGTACCTCCATGTGTAATTCCAAGTCTTCCTTCACTTGCCTTGGTTTTAGGATTGTATCAAGAAATCTTTTACTCAATCAAATGTCTCAGCCCAAGAAATCAATAGATCAAAACAGAACTTGTTGAACAATGAATATGAATCAAAGAATCAAAGACCAATGAATAAGATGAGAGATAGAGAAATAGAATCAAAGACACAAGCAATTGATACTGGTTCACTTCTCAACTGAAGCTATATCCAGTTTCTTCTAATCAACACTAGATTAGAGTTCCACTATTATAAATTTCTGTACATACACGCTTTTACAAAAACCTCCCCTTTATCAACACTAGAAAAAGAATAGAAATCCAAAACCCTATTAGAAATCTAAGGAGCAAGAACTAGAGAACACTACTCTGTTCTTGAGTTAGAGAACCCTTCTCTAGAACCAAGCAAGAAGAACCCACTTTACAATAGTCAAATACAACAAGAATTCAGAACCAAATTTACACACAAAGATTAAGGAGAGAGACAACTTGATGATCCAATGAATGATATGCACATGAATTACCAATTAAGGTTGAGAAGCAAACTAAATCAGAACATGCTTTTCCTTAATCTTGAAAAGAATCTTCTTGCTCAAGAATCATTCAAAGACCCATTGAGGTTTTGAATGAAGCAAGAAGTAAAAACACTGAGAAAATCACTTAGGAATTGCTTAGAAGACTTATGTGAGCTCAGAAATACGAATGGGTACAATCTCTCAAAGTTAGAAAACAAGTCAAGCCTTCAATCCTATTTATAACAGAATTTGTAACTAACTGTAATCGATTAAATGCACCTGATAATCGATTAAAATTCTTATGTAATCGATTAAAATACCCATGTAATCGATTAAACTGTTCAAGAATGTTTCTGGGTTTCAGCAATGAGCAAAATAATCGATTATCCCGAGCTGTAATCGATTAAGACAGAAGTCTCAGGATAACAAAATGCACTATGTAATCGATCACAAGATTTGGTAATCGATTAAAGCAGAAGACTTATATTTTCAAATTGAATTGTGTAATCGATTACAAGCTGTGGTAATCGATTAAGACAGGGAAGTGACTTTTCTCAAATATCCTATGTAATCGATTATGGATAATGGTAATCGATTATCCCAGCAGAACTTAAAATCCATGATTAACTATGTAATCGATTACAACACTTAAGTAATCGATTAAAATCATTAACAATGCAGTTTTATTGTAAACAAAGGTCAAATAATCGATTATTCCGATGGATAATTGATTACAATGTTCATAAAAGATTTTCCAAATTGAACGAAGAACAAAATAATCGATTATATCAGTAAGGTAATCGATTAAACTAGTGAAAATAGCATTTTTCCAAAAACCTTTCAATCAGATTAAAACCTTAACCAAAATATAAAAGCTTTGTTATTTTTTATGAAAACCATTTAAGTTTATGAATGAATGAGTGAATGCAATGCATGGATCATCAGATTAGCCTTTATCTTACACATAATACAATTAAACAACTTCAAGGCATCCAAGCATGTTGAAAGCTCAAAACCAATCTTGAATCAAATCCTTTTAAATCTTCGTGATGCTCCCCCTATATCCACAATCTCCCCTTTTTTGGCTTTGAACATGCCAAATTCTTGATTGATTAAATGTTGGACTTAAAATTAATTGATGGAACCAAAGTTAGGAAAACTTGAGCTTTGCAAACCTGAAAATAATTCAATCTCTTTGCCAAGAACAAGTGTTAAAGCATCTGTTGATTAATCCAGAATTCATTTACATTTATATCTTACTTAATTAGTTAATTTTTATCACTTAGCTCCCCCTTAATTTGACAATCCATTCAAAGTAAGATTTGGGCAAAAAATGTGCAGAAAAATAGAGTAGAATAAATAAAGTATACTGCAGAGCATGAACCAAATCAATCATTTCTCCCCCTATTTGGCTTATCAAAGTCAAAAACATGTAAAGCACAGCGGATATTGAACAGGAGAAACATAAATGGATATATTAATGAGTGAGGGAACCATTACAACTCTTCAAATTAAAAGTAAAACATGAAAACATAAAAACAGAAGAAAAAAAATACAAAGGCTAAAATGTCTCAGACCCTTCAAACATAACAGTAGCTTCAATATTGTCTAACCTAGCCTTAAAATCTTCTAAAGTTGAACTAGTTTCAGCCCTAAAATCATGATGCATAGAGATTAGGCCATCCATTTTCTAAAGCATGAGTGACTCGAACTGGGTGTAGAGGGGTTGAGCAAAATCTCTTTCTTCATCTTCTTCAGCATCTACTCCAACACTAGCAGTAGCAGGAGGAGGTTCAAGCACAGCTTGTTGGCCAACCATCTGCCATCTTTGTGGTGTCTTGATCATTCCTAGCTTGTTGAGATGCTTGTCTTTGATGAGACTGTTGCTTGAGTTTGTGTGACCCACTACTTCATTTGAGACATCTATTTGGAAGTAGTCTATAAATCTAGACACAAGCACAACATTAGGGAATGGGTAGTTTACTAGCCTTTTGGATTTCAATGTGATCTCCTCAAGAATGAGAATCCAATTCATCTGAATTGAATTCTTCGGACCATACACTAGTTGTAGGTCTTCATCTATTGCTCGGGCCTGGTTTGTGGCTCTAGGTGTGAGGATATATGTAATTATGTAGTGCAGAAGTCTATCCTCATGGGTCATGGGTCCAGTACCTAGCCTAGTTTTTAATCTCATTTGGGGATCATTAAGCATCTCCCTATATGTATCTACCCTATTATAACCCTTAGGATTTTCATCAAATTTTCTTTCTCTTTCAAAGGAGATACCAGCTACTGCCTCCCACACCTCATGGGTGATTTCCATGGGCACTCCATTTACTTGGGACCTCAGTATCCCATACATGGATCCCTTAGCACAGGTGTAAAACACCTTAACCAATTCAGGGTAAAAATTACCCTTTAACTCCACAAACTTTCTTAAGCCCTGGGTTTCTAAAAAGGAAGGAAATTGAAAGCCTTCCCTAATGAACCAATCAAGCTCTAAATATTTATGGGAATAAACTAGTTTTGTGGCATTAAACTGGATATAGGTCATACGGTCTTTTTCTATGGTGAACCAAAGATCTAACCTATTGGAAGGAGGGGGGTTAGAAGTTTCACCAGCCTTTCTCTTAGAGGTTTTGGTTCTCTTGGAGGTAGACATCCTAGACCGAGATTCTAAGCACATAGAATAAAACAAAACACAGAGGTTTAGCAAGAGAAGGTAGAGATTAGGTGTGATTTTGCCTTAGACCAAAGGTTCTATTTATAAAGATTTTTAGGGTCCAAGAATTTGAATTTTGAATTAAGGAGCCGTTAGAACGAATTAACTCACTGCAAAGGATTTAAATTTGAATTAGGTGGGAGTTGGGCAGTTACAACTTTCAAGAAAATCTGTCAGATTTTGCAGTAACTCCATAAATAATCGATTATTTCACTTGTGTAATCGATTATTCCACAAGCAGAAACACTAATAACACACATAGTAATCGATTAATTCATAACGTAATCGATTATTTTACAAGCATTCAGAGGTAGAAGACAATGTGTAATTGATTATTTTATGCTTTAATCGATTATCACAGAGAAGTTTGAATTTCAGAAACATATAGAAGCTTGTGTAATCAATTAATCCAACATGTAATTGATTATTCCAGAAGGTTTTCAATTTTGAGAAAATTAATTCTCAGTATTTTAATCGATTATCATTCACTGTAATCGATTATTCCAGTGATTTTTTTTTTACATTGGAAAACAGATTTTTGTCAATGTAATCGATTAATCAGATGAGTAATCGATTATCACAAAAGAGACAATTTTCATAAAGGAGGAATAATCGATTATTTTGGTAGTGTAATCAATTACATAAGCTCAATTTTCATACAAAATGATGATTTAAGTGAATTTAATCGATTAATCCAATGCTTAATTGATTATTACAGAGAATTTTGCAAATTTATCAAGATTATGCATAACAAACCCGAAATGTAGCAGCTTTTTGATGATGGATACAAAGGATAAACAATTGCATATGAAAAGGCATATACTAAACAAGCTAGCAAAGATTGGATTCATCCAAGATACCTAGCATGTTTCTAAGAGCATAGAATCTATCTCTAGCCAGTGGTTTAGTGAAAATATCAGCCAATTGATTATTAGTGTCAATGAAATCAATTTTGATATTACCTTTTTGAACATGGTCTCTTAGAAAATGATGCCTTATCTCAATGTGTTTGGTCCTTGAGTGCATTATTGGATTCTTTGAAATGTTGATAGCACTTGTGTTGTCACATACCAAAGGTATTTCTTTCAATTCAACTCCAAGATCTTGTAATTGTTGCTTCAACCATAGACTTTGTGCAAAACAACTTCCAGCTGAGATATATTCAGCTTCAGCAGTTGACAAAGCAACACAAGATTGTTTCTTGCAATGCCATGAGATCAATGAACTTCCAAGTAGATGACAAGTTCCACTAGTGCTTTTTCTATCTAACTTACATCCTGCAAAGTCAGAATCAGAATAACCAATAATATTAATTGAAGCACCTTTAGGATACCAAAGACCAACTTTTGGTGTAGCATTGAGATATTTGATGATTCTTTTGACTGCTGTTAGGTGAGACTCTTTGGGATTTGCTTGATATACACACTTAGCATTATGTCTGGTCTACTAGCTGTCAAATATAATAATGATCCAATCATTCCTCTGAATTTTGACTCATTAACCCTTTTTCCATTTTCATCTGAAACAAGATAGGTTGATATTCCCATTTGAGTTGCAGCATGTTTACATTTCTCCATTTCAAACTTTTGGATTACTTCAAGGAAATACTTGGATTGGTTGAGAAAAATTCCATTCTTCATTTGCTTCACTTGAAGTCCAATAAAGAATGTTAATTCTCCCATCATTGACATTTCATATTCTTTTTGCATAGCTGCAGAAAATTCCTTGCACAACAAATGGTTAGTTGAACCAAAGATTATATCATCAACATATACTTTAACCAATAAGATATCACTCTTATGCCTTTTGATGAACAAGGTTTTATCAACATTGAAAATGAATAGAATACTTCAAATCAACCAAGAGGGGGGGTGAATTGGTTGGACCTTGGTAAATCAAAATTTCAAATCAGAGTTTTTCACAGGATCTTTATCACTATAAAAAATTATTTCAAAACCAAGAATCAATATTCAATCAAATTCCTTTTTCAAGAAGAATAGAAAACAGAGTATAACTTTCTGTGCTATGAGAATGATTCACAAACAAAGCAATTATGAGATGAATGAATGAGAAGAAAGATTAGCCACAAATTTTTATACTGGTTCACTTCAAACACTATGAAGCTACATCCAGTTCTTCCACTTAACACTAGAGTAGAGTTTCACTATTGCAAAAATATTCTTACAAGCAATTACAAGCCTCTCTTTATCAACCCTAGATAAAGTTCATAAGTATAAAACACTATTAGACCCTTTAGAGACCAAAACCCACACTGAGAACACTACCCAACTGTCCTTAGAGAAACACTATCTCTAACCTTGCAAGAAATTCATTTACAATAGACTAATCTTTGCAGAAATTCAAAATAACAGTTTTACACCTTCAAAGAATAAAGAAAGATATCACCTGATAATCCAAGAATTCATGCACATGAATGATTCAACGGATTGAATGACAGATTACTGACTCAATGCATTCCTTTCCTTATGCTTTGATGAACAATGATGCTTCACTCTCTTGAATCAAACAATCATATGAATTTGTGAAGCCTAAGAGTGTTTAGTGACTCAGAAAATTCACTAATGAAAGCTCAAGACGATTTTTGTAACACCCCAAAATTTAAGACATTACAGACAAATACTTAGAATAAAATGTTAATGAAAGGCAGTAGAAAATTTAGGGCAAAATAACAAGAACGCCCCTGAACAATTTCAGAAATGACGTCTATATCCCTAAGGCAAAAATGACAAATTTGTCCTGAACAATTCTGGAAATGGCCAATGTATCCCTAGATATTTTAGCAAGATATTTACTAGGAAAAATTACCAAAATGTCCTTAGACAATGACCAAATTGTCCCTGAAGCACTAAAAGACCAAAATACCCCTGGATACTTTAGTAATGACCAAATTGTCCTAGGAAAATACAGTTAGATATTTTAAGAAGGAAATGTTACAAATACCTTCAGATGATTTGGAAATAACCCAAGATACCCTCAGAGTAACAATTACAGAGACTCCTGAACATTTTTTATAATGACGATTTTGCCCCTAAAAGGAGAAGTGAAATTACCAAAATGCCCTTTAGGTCAAAAATGCCCAGATAAGTAAGGAAACTCTGTGGAAACCTAAGTATGAAATAAAACACTTCCAGATAACCAATTATTGATCAAGAAAGAAACAAAGAATTATAAAATGAGATTTCTATGAATTTTGAAAATCATCTTATAAAGAAATTCAATTTAGGATATCTCAGGCATCAGAAAATTATGTGGCAAAAACAATTATGATCTTTAGAGTTTTCTTGAAATTTTAAGATGAATAAACTCTTTTAATAAACTAGGTTAGTAATTTTGCTAATTAGAAACAAAATGAACCAATGAGGAATTAAGAAACCGTTATCTAAGAAAGTTTAGATTACACCATAAAAATATCACAAAGACCTAAACTAGTTTCTAAACAATTTTAGAATATTACTCATAAAAGAACAATTGAAATTGGATTTTCCTAAATGTACGAAATAATTTTAGTCTATGTAAAGAATTTTATTAAGCAAAACAAAGTATAAGAAACTCTAAAACATAGCATTCCACGGTTAAGCCTAAAACTAAAACATATTGCCTTAAAATCTATGCTTGGCCGTGAACTAGCAAGATAAATGACGAAGGCTGTAGAAAAATATAGAAGGGTGGGCAATTGGACGGTTAATGGAGCAAGAAAGCAAAGACAAATCAAAATAAACCAAGTAGGAAGTGTATCATTATGACTTTGGGCAATAAAAATCTTCTCAAACACAAGCTATTTCACGTGAAAGGAATAAAATAAAAGACAAGCATTCAGCTGAATACTTACACGGATGGAGCTTAAAGGAAGTAGAAAATTCAAGAATTGGAGTATTTGGAAGCAAGTTATTGGACAGCCAATAAAAAGTCTCCAACTAGAAAGCTTAAGATATTTAGCTTAACATATAAAAAAGTAGTGGGACCAAGGAAGGAGAAGGCATACGGACCAGACCACACCCACTTCCATTCCTAATTCTTTTCAATTAGAAGCTAAACTAATTCAGCTTAGGTGAGGAGGAAAACCGTGAACATGCAAAAATCCTAAAGCCTTGCCTTTCAAAATTAAAACACTTTCCAAATACACCAAAAGTGACCGTGCAAGCAAGTTCCTTTGTTATATCCTTCTTACTTTCACTTTCCTTCAAAATATACCTTCAAAAGGAAACCAAGAGCTATTCTTCTAGTACGTGGGAACCAAGGAAAAAGATAGAAGCTGTCCAAAATTTTAGGAAGCAAAGCAAAGGTATGGGGAGTATCTTAATAAGCATGAATTAGATAGTTGATTAGGTTAATTCAACCTCCAATCTCTTAGGATTAAAGCCATGTTCTTCTTTGTTTAATAAAAATTAAAGTTGGCATACCATGTGTTTGTTGAAAGTCCTCAATGAACTAGGATAGCAAATAGTCCATAATTTGATTACCCAATAAACAAGTGGC
>PYAF01001754.1:112518-130297 GCA_007407185.1 Glycine tomentella | reverse complement strand
GCAAATAATCAATAGACCCATGATCACTATGGAACACAAATTTCTTTGGTAAAAAATAATGTTGCCAAGTTTTCAAGACTCTATCACATGCATTCAACTCCTTGTCACAAGTGGAATAGTTTAGACATGCATCCCTTAATTTCTCACTACAATAAGCAATAAGATATTTATCATTCATCAAAACCCCTCCAATGCTTATGGTAGATGCACCACATTTCAATTCAAAAGAAGCATTATAATTAGGCAATTTAATAATAGGTGCATAAGACAATTTATCTTTCAAAGTTTGGAAGCAATTCCATGTTCTTGCTTCCAAGAGATTGCATATTCCTCCAAAAGAGATTGCATAACTTTTGGCACATTTTCTCCTTCCCTTTCAACATGTAAACAAAGAGACTTAGAAACCATATAATGAAGAGGTTGTCTTGTTAATAACACTCTCTTGACATCTTTTCCTCTCAAGAAGAAGCTCTCTTTTATCTCATGAATCTTTTTGTTACTATTTTCTTTTTCCTTTCTTCTTTTCTCACTAGATTTTCCTTTTTGTACAACACGCTTTTTTTCTTTTCAAGTGCAGTAATTTTTTCCAACTCTTTTATTCTCTTTTCTTTCATCTTTATTTGATCCTCACACACTTGTCTAGGAGTCAATGTTCTCAAAATAATTTTCTTGCGTTTATGCTCAAACACAAAAGTATTTTCCTTGCCATCATGTACAACTTTCCTATCGTATTGCTATGGTCTACCAAGAAGGATATGACCAGTCTCCATATGAACAATATCACAAAGAACATTATCATGATAAGCATTAATAGAAAAAGGAATGAGCACTTGAGAATTTACCACCACTTCTCCACTTTCACTAAGCCATTGTAGCTTGTATGGCTTTGGATGTTTTGTGGTACGCAAGTGTAATATCTCCACAATTCTTGTGCTAGCTACATTAGTACAACTCCCACCATCAATGATGAGTGAACATACTTTGTCTCTAACCAAGCATCTTGTGTGGAAAATATTTTCTCTTTGATTCTCCTCTTTATCTAGGCACAAATTACTCAACATTCTTCTAACCATTAAAAGATCTCTCTCTTCGGCCTCCACAAGTGTAAGTGCCTTTTCTTTCTCACTTGAAGAACTAGATGCATAACTTGAGGATTCACTTGTGATCTTACCATCCTCTAGCAAAGTCATAGTTCTCTTATTAGGACATTGAGAAGCAATATGTCCTCTTCCTAGACACTTGAAGCATTTGATGCTTCCCGTTTTTGTTGGAGTTACTTGTTCAATCTTTTTAGTTGGCTTTTCTACCTTCTCTTCTCTTCTTTTAACTTGAGAATTCTCCCCTTTTGGCTTCTCTCTCCAACTAGAAGTTGCAGCCCTACTAGATTTGGAATGGGGAATTTTCCTCCTTTTCATTTGTTGTTCCACCCTTTGAGCTTTATGCACTAGGTCCTCAATTGTGTCATAAGAATATAGCTCCACCACATCTTGAATATCTCTATTCAAACCATGAATAAACCTAGCCATAGTTGCTTCTTTATATTCCACAATTCTAGCTCTCATCATTAACAACTCCATTTTCTTATAATACTCATCAACACTCTTGGAACTTTGGAAACGTCTTTGAAGAAGATTGTGAACATCTCTAGACTAATAAGCTGGAACAAATCTACCCCTCAAACTTGCTTTCAAATCTTCCCAAGAATTTACTCTTTGCCTTCTTCCCCCAACTATATCTCTTTGAATGTGGCTCCACCACTCCAAAGCATAACCACCAAATTCTATAGTTGCAAGAGTAACCTTTTTGTCTTCCTTAAAATGTTGACATGAGAAAATTTGTTCAACCTTCATTTCCCACTCAAAGTATTCATTAGGATCATTAGTGCCAAGGAATTTTGGAATTTTTATTTTGATTCCACCCAGTCCTCCATTCCTTTCATCTCTCTCCATCCTCCTATCTTCATCTACTCTATGTTCTCTCCTCATCCTCCTAGGATAATGTCTCCTATGATTTTCTCTTCTATCATGTTGTCTCCTCCTTTCATCATAATAATTTCCTCCATAAGAAGAAGCAAAATCACTCCCCCTTCTACTACCATCACCCAATCCATCCACACTACCCGTAGAACTACTCTTTCTTGTTTTCTCCTTTTGCAACTCTTCAAATTTTGCATCCATTCTAGTTTGCAATTTCTCCATTTTCATAGTCATGGCTCTCATCAACCTAGAAGTTTTAGGTGACAAGACATCTCCTCCACTTGAACTCATCCTTCACAGAAATTGTTAGCAAAACACAAGTATATATAAGAAATTCCTCACCACTCTCTAAGTGTTTACTCTCACTCTCGTGTTTGCACACTTCCAAGGCTTTTTCTATAATATTCTCTCTTGCCTTTTTCCACTCTTATTCTCTTTTTAGTTCTTAGGCAAAAACTTCAAGTCCAATCAAGCCTCTTTGCTATAGTGAAATATGAAATGATTCTAGACAAGGCTTAAGAGTCCAAAGAAAAGAAAACTTCTAAGACAAACTTTTGAAATTTTAAAGAGACAAGCAACAAAGTACAATTTAGAAAGGACTACTCAAATTGGAATTTATGAGACAACTCCAAGAATACTTCAGATTTAACAAACTTCACAATAAGATATGCCACTAATTCAATTGTTGAAAAACATTTCATCAATTCTGAATGTCATACACTTTTAGTTGTTTTTGTTGTTCTAGCAATTTTGAAAACTTGTAATTTTGTAGCTTGCTTCTAGTTTTCTGTTTTTCAGCTACTTTTCACTATTTCTTTTGCTTTCTAATAACATTTGATGCAATTTCTCTTTGTTTTTGTTTTTCTTTTTGTTTCTAACACTTGCTCTAGATCAAGCACGAAATTGAAATCAAAACAAAGTATTACACAGCACAACAACAATACTAACACAAATTGACAAGAATCAAAGCTAGAAATTAGAAAAACTATGAAGAACACATGAAGAACATGACAAACATGAAGAACCTGAATTCACAAGGAAACTTCAAGAAAACCTAGGGTTTTTGTAACGCAATACTTAACAAAACTACAGCACAAAGAATCACAAGAAAACATCAAGAAACAAGGAATTACTAATGATTTTCGTTTTTGACTCTAATGCAGAATTTTACCTTTGAAGAATCCCAAGATTGAAATTGAAGAAGCATTCCACAAGGTTTAAGCTCTGATACCAAATGATGGACTCCTGAACTGAATCAAGTTCTATTTGCCCTGATCTTCCTTGCAATGGAATCAATTCTTCAATGGACAGAAAAATAGAGTATGAAGTGCTCTATTTTGGACAACTTTTAGGTTTTTGTGATTTGAGAAATGGAACAATGGAAGAAGATTAGAAGTGGATTTGGATTGACACCATGGAATAGGAATTCCAATAAGTCTTGCAAGAATCACCACAATAGCTCAGAAGCTATTGATAAGAAACAATAAGTTCTTCACTAAGAACAAGGGAGAATAACTCTCAACCTCTCACACACAAAGTGGATTCTAATTTCATTTAACCAAAAAGTTCCTACAACCTATTGAAATGTAGCTTATATAGGTCACGAAACTATAAGCTAATGAAATGTAAATGCATCCTAAATGAAATACAAATGTAGCTTCCAAGGGAAGCTATCCAAACAGCTGTTTAAAAACTAAAAATAGCGCCTCTGTAGCAAAAATGGTTTTAATCAATTATTTTGAATGGTAATCGATTATTTTGAAGTAAATAATCGATTAGTAACTCTTGGTAATGGATTACATTGCTCATATCAGTCTGGAAACTGACTCATGAACAAAATAATCGATTATCTCACCAAATAATCGATTATCACAGGAGCTCCCAAAACTAGGTAATCGATTACAAGCTAGAATAATCGATTATCACAAGAACTCACAGGAACTCACTCTTCCATGTAATCGATTACACAACGGAATAATCGATTACCTTCGAGCTGAGTTCAAAAACTACACTACTGATGACCATGTAATCGATTACATAGGACTCGTAATCGATTATCATAGAACTATTTACAAATCTGACATTTATACAAGTGTATTTGATCGGTTATAGGCTACTTGTTATCAATTACAACAGATAAATTCATCATTTTGTAGCCTTCTTCATGGTTCTCCAAGAGATTTAGGCTGGATTGTATATGATCTTGGAGTGTTTGAGCTCTATCCCTTGCCATTGGTTCTTTAATCACCCAAGGAAGTGCCTTCACTTGCCTTGGTTTTAGGATTGTATCAAGAAATCTTTTACTTAATCAAATGTCTCAGCCCAAGAAATCAATAGATCAAAACAGAACTTGTTGAACAATGAATATGAATCAAAGATTCAAAGACCAATGAATAAGATGAGAGATAGAGAAATAGAATCAAAGACACAAGCAATTTATACTGGTTCACTTCTCAACTGAAGCTATATCCAGTTTCTTCTAATCAACACTAGATTAGAGTTCCACTATTATAAATTTATGTACTTACACGCTTTTACAAAAACCTCTCCTTTATCAACACTAGAAAAAGAATAGAAATCCAAAACCCTATTAGAAATCTAAGGAGCAAGAACTAGAGAACACTACTCTGTTCTTGAGTTAGAGAACCCTTCTCTAGAACCAAGCAAAAAGAACCCACTTTACAATAGTCAAATACAACAAGAATTCAGAACCAAATTTACACATAAAGATTAAGGAGAGAGACAACTTGATGATCCAATGAATGATATGCACATGAATCACCAATTAAGGTTGAGAAGCAAACTAAATCAGAACATGCTTTTCCTTAATCTTAAAAAGAATCTTGCTCAAGAATCATTCAAAGACCTATTGATGTTTTGAATGAAGCAAGAAGTAAAAACATTGAGACAACCACTTAGGAATTGCTTAGAAGACTTATGTGAGCTCAGAAATACGAATTGGTACAATCTCTCAAAGTTAGAAAACAAGTCAAGCCTTCAATCCTATTTATAATAGAATTTGTAACTAACTGTAATCGATTAAACGCGCCTGATAATCGATTAAAGTTCTTATGTAATCGATTAAAATACCCATGTAATCGATTAAACTGTTCAAGAATGTTTCTGGGTTTCAGCAACGAGCAAAATAATCGATTATCCCGAACTGTAATCGATTAAAACAGAAGTCTCAGGATAACAAAATGCACTATGTAATCGATTACAAGATTTGGTAATCGATTAAAGCAGAAGACTTATATTTTCAAAATGAACTGTGTAATAGATTACAAGCTGTGGTAATCGATTAAGACATGGAAGTGACTTTTCTCAAATATCCTATGTAATCGATTATGGATAATGGTAATCGATTATCCCAGCAAAACTTAAAGTCCATGATTAACTACGTAATCGATTACAACACTTAAATAATCGATTAAAATCATTAACAAGGCAGTTTTATTGTAAACAAAGGTCAAATAATCGATTATTTCGATGGATAATTGATTACAATGTTCATAAAAGATTTTCCAAATTGAACGATGAACAAAATAATCGATTATATCAGTAAGGTAATCTATTAAACCAGTGAAAATAGCATTTTTCCAAAAACCTTTCAATCAGATTAAAAACTTAACCAAAATATAAAAGCTTTGTTATTTTTTATGAAAACCATTTAAGTTTATGAATGAATGAGTGAATGCAATGCATGGATCATCAAATTAGTCTTTCTCTTACACATAATACAATTAAACAACTTCAAGGCATCCAAGCATGTTGAAATCTCAAAACCAATCTTGAATCAAATTTTTTTAAATCTTCACGATGCTCCCGCTATATCCAACATTATGTAACTAATGCAGGGTATGCTGATTTCTGGTCATCTGCCGCAATAGGGAACAATGTTAATTTCACCATTAGTCAAGCAGTGAAACGAAACCAAGATCAATGAATCTTTTTTAAAAAAATTGTGGCCTTTTGGGAAATGAGTTCTTATGTATGCCGAACTTGGAGTTGTACCCAATATGGAGATGGATGGTTTAGGAGGTAAAATACAGGAAATGGCAAAAAGGGATAACATTTAGAAAGAATGGTTAAAAGTTCACACACAATGGGTAAAAACCAGAGGTCATGATTTTGTCCTTAATTATGCAACATCTGTTTTGGTTTTTGGTTTTTCTCAAGACACATATATCAATATATCAATATTCTATAGAATGAAGGTAGGAAATATTTTATGTAGGATTTAGGAATATGTGGTGGCCTTGAACCCTGAACTAGAGTCTAGGATTCCATATATTTTAATTTTTGTTATCTATTTTGTCTTTGTAAATTTCAGTAGACAAGGCAATTAATGAAGTTATTATTCCATATATTTTTAATATATACACATCACATCCAAAGTTTCTCATTCTTCTCTGACTTTTCAAGTCTCTCTAGAATATCTAGTTTCATGAGCAAGAGGCAAAAAAGGTAATTAATTAACACCAAATATTAGAAAAGAGTTTAATTTTAATAAACTATATATGAAGATATTTATACTCCCTGGCAGCCTGAAAAAATATTTCGATTTTATCAATATTCAGGCAATGGATTGCACACTCAACATAAAATGTTTAGATCATTTTACTATTGTTTTTGTTTCTTTTCTCTTTAGAATTTTTTTTTTGATTTGGCAGGGAGTGAATGTGCATCTCAGGCATTTGAGTTATTATTTTTTATAGGTATACAGAGATATACTTTTATTCAGTTCTTTTTGCTTTGTGGCTCATATATATAAAGTTGGTAAAATCTAGTTTTTCAATGCAGTTGGCGAGTTTCACTTTCAATGCCAAAAGGTACACCTGTGGACCTACCTCATTGTTTGAAGCATACATGTAACTTGTTTTAGCCCTATATATGAATTACTTAGGCTTGTTTTGTATTGAGAATGTTTTCTTGAAGCATTCATTTAATTGATGATTGGATCAATGCTAAAATATCTGACTTTGGGCTGGCAAAGTTATTGGGTGCTGGAAAAAGTCATATCAAACCTCGAGTAATGGGTACTTTTGAGTAACCTGTTTGTCTAATGCCTATAGATTAGGGACTTTATGATGCAAAGTACTTTTTGTTGTTATTTCCCACTTTTTAAGACACAATGACTAATGTTGTTTCGCATTTTTTTTATATATTTTATAATGCAAAGTGAGTAACTGTATAGTAATCTCGTAGGTTTGCTTCTCTCAATAATCTAATCATGAATTGCACACTGAGCATACCAAATCAAACTAAACATCTAGCATTTAATTTTTAATTTTTTTAAAAAAGATATTCTAAGATGGTTTTTGCGAAAAAACCATCTTAGATTCCTTTATTTTTTTATTTTAAAAAAGACATTCTAAGACGGTTATCTTGAAAACTGTCTTAGAATGTAGACTTCTAAGACGATTTTTGCTAAAAAATCGTCTTAGAAAAGTTAATTTTTTATTTAAAAAATGACATTCTAAGATGGTTGTCTGGAAAATCGTCTTAGAAAGTAGACTTCTAAGATGGTTATAGACTAAGAACCGTCTTACAATGTGTCATTCTAAGACGGTTATGAACAAAGAACCGTCTTTTAATGCCACATTCTAAGAAAGTTATAGCCTATAATCGTCTTAGAATGATGTAAAATTAAAAAAAAAAAATTCAAAGACGACTTCTAAGCTAACAACCGTCTTAAAATGTCACATTCTAAGATGATTCAATAACCGTCGTAGAATGTCTTACCTTTCAACGACGTTGGCTACAACGACGGTTCTCGAACCAACGTAAAATGGGTCAAATAACCGACGTCAAAAGCGTTGTTTGTAGTAGTGGGATACCGTTATTGGGTGTTTTTATACTTCCTTTGAAAAACCTTTGAAAATGAGATGTTGTAAAAGTTTCCTTTTTATAATATTGATGTCGTTTTTGTGACCTTCGTTGAGCCCCGGTCACATTGGTATATCAAAATTTCAAAATGATGTCCTTTTCATGTGGACTTTCAAAATACCATTTTATCGCCATTTTAAATTTGAGTGGGTATTTGACCCCGAATGTTAATATCAACCTTGTCTTTGAAATCTATACTAAATTGTCTTCGACTTGGTATATAGAGCTCTGCGTTTGTGCCAAAGCACGCGAACTTGAAGGATATCAAAACAACACCGTGAGGAGCTAACGAGAGAATTTATAGATAGGTAAGGGGAGTTTATTGTTTGGTTACAGCTTTTGATACCATAATTGAGGGTCAGGGAACTCAATTATGGAGATGTATGTCTGTCCCTGTTGTGTGCTAGTTTTCAAGAAAAATTATGTCTTAAATTAATGGGATGCGATATATTTATTATTGATGTATGTTTGTCCCTGTTGTGTGCTCGTTTTCAAGAAAAACTGTGTTTTTAACTAATGGGATGCAATGAATTTGTTATTGATGGATAAAACTATGAATGATGTTGTTGTTGTAATGATTGGATTTTTGGGAAATGTCTTAAATACAGAGGAGACTTTGCCCAAAATTTTATAATATGTTCTCCTATTTAATTCTTTATTAAATTTTTAAATGGGCATAAGAGTGTGTTTTCTATATTGTAGTCCTCCTCTTTAATTTAGAATTTTCCTAAAATATCAGTCTTGTGGTAATGTGGATTTTGAATGAATGAGGTTTGTGTTGTCTAAAGACCTCGGGAATGTAAGTCTCAGGCATATGTTATATAGATGTGAAATGGGATTGTTTGTGATGTTGATGATGATATTGAAATGAGATTATGTTGATGATTATATTAACATGAGATGATATTGATGGTTATGATGATGATGTTGAAATAAAATGATGTTGATGTTGCTGATGATATTGAAATGAAATGATATTGATGTTGTTGATGATATTAAAATTGAGGTGATATTGATGTTGATGATGACATAGATGAGAGATGATGTTAAGGTTGATGATGTCATCGTGATGGATGTATGTTGTACATGTGAGGTGCAGTGACTTGTTGGAGATCCATGCGGGGAAGAGTTTACGAATTTTAAGCATTCCTGAAGAGAGAAAGGGATTGCTTAGAATTCCGGTCTCTATCCATGGAGTGCATTGATGAGCCCATGTTTGTATGTTGTGTATGTACATGAGAGGTGCATGACTTATTGGATATCCTTACGAGGAAGGGTTTATGAATTTTATGCATCCCTAGAGAGAGAAGGGGATTGTTTAGAATTCTGGTCCCTATCCATGGTCAGTGCATTGATGGTGCCATGTTTCATACTTCATAATTGCATGATGGAAATAGAATGAAGGCAGTGTGTACCTGTGGTTTTTATGGGATAAAAACACGGGTACTAAGGGGCATGTCACTCGGTTAATTTGGAATTCCCTTGAGACTTTGGTTGATCACCATGGGGGGAATGGCAAGTGCGCAACAGGGTGACCCCGATAAACTACTGAATCATTTTCCTAAGAGAGACTATTTCCATGAGAATGGTACCACATTGCATGGTGAGAGTGGAGTCAGGTGCATGAATCATTTTGGGCATAATTGATTTGAATTGTGGAAAAAGTGGATGACTAGTTTGTTCAATGTGTGTTGAACTGAATGATTACTGATAATGATTGTGGTTATTATTGTTGCTTTCTTTCTAATTATTGTTATCAGGAACTTGTTGATTTTGTATGATAAACTCACCCTTGCAATTTTTGTACCCTGTGGTTGGTACTTGTGATGATCGCGAACCTTCATTCGTGGGAGCAGATGAGCAGCAGTAGGTGACTTTGGAGGGAGATCCTTTTTGTTGGAGCCACCAAGCCGACGTGATAACATTGAAATTTATTTTGGGGAGAGAGTGTTGTGTTATCAACTCTTTCTTAGTTGGTCCCTTGACTCTCTTTAATCAAGCATGTAAACCCCAACTTATATATTTATTAAAAGCTAAATTATGTTTTGACATGTGAATGATATATAATGGTTTAAAATATACATACATATGTAATTACTTATGTATTTGTGCAATGTTTGATAAATGTATTATCAAGAAAAATTTACTTTCATTTTCATAATCAAATTAATAGAGTTTTCATTAAAAATTGAAATTACCCGTTTAGAGTAGTGATATCGTAGCGACGAGGCAGGTCGTTACACTCCTCATCATATTCAATCTGTGCAGAAACCTTCAAATTCCCACACACACCCCTCTGGCTTGAACTCACAGAATTGACTTTCTTCAAACTTGTTCCAAAGAATGGTGAACTTGTCACCCTATTGCTAGAACCATTCAACTGCACCATATATAACCCCAATGAACCATGAACTTTAAACTGAATTGCAAGATTCATGCTTCATAACAAATTGGAACAGACTCAAATATAAAAAAAATCAAATTAATTTTTTATCACCAAAATTCAAAAAGACATCATGATTATATATATAGTATTAAGTTCACAATCTACTCCTACTTATACAAATTAGTACATATTATGATTGCATCATACATCATACATATTCTATATTTATGTTGGCATCACTACTAAAAAAAAGTTTTTAACATCGTCAGTTTAACATCGGTTTTATAAAAATCGATGTTAACAAAAGCACGGTGGCATTTTTGTAAATAAAATGTCATCATTAACATCGGTTTTGTCAATAAGCGATGTTAACAGAACGATTTTAACATCGTTTTTTTTTAAAAAAAATCGATGTTGTAAATACACACTTAACATCATTTTGTAAAAAATAAAAAAATTTAACATCGATTTTTATTAAAAACCGATGTTGCGAGTGCTTAGACAACATCAGTTTTTCTTTTAATCGATGTTGAGGTTTGTTAGACCTAATTAAATAATAGTTGAAGCACAAATTCCAGAGCCTTCCATTTTGTGTTACGCTCCTCCAATTTCAGGTCAGAACTTAATGCCCTCGAGGTTGAGTTCGATCCCGTGAAGCTTATCCGTTAATAGGAATCGATGATTCTCTGTTTGGAAGGAAAAGAGGTCCCATATGTAGAGCATTCCGGCGATGATGGGGTCGCGTTTCTTAAGGTCCTTGAGGCGCTTGAGGTGGAGGTCGTCATCCTCAGGGAGCGTGAGGGAGTGGGAGGAGTATATGAAGTTGATGAGTGCATGCTTCATCTTCCATTAATCGATTGGGTGGGAGAGTGTGAGGGGCGTGGAAGGGTACATCGTGAGGTTGAGCTTCACCGCCACCATCCTCCCCGGCGCCACCACAAAATACCCCTTCGACGCGTCAATCATTATCATGTCCCACTTCGTCTCGTAAACCTCGTCGGGAAGATTCTCCAGCACCAACTTGCACTTTCATTGCCTCGCAAGTACGCCTTCGGGTCCTCCTCAAGGAACACCGTGGTGCCGCCTGAGTTGATATGTTTTCTGGTGTTGTTGATGAGTTAGGATGCAGTTCTCATGCCAGAACAAATGATGATTTTGAAGATTTTGATATGTTTAGCAGTGGAGGCATGGAGATGGAAGAAGATGAACATATATGTTTCAGGAAAAAGAATGACTGCTCTTGATGGAGATTTTGGTTTCTTTGGAGGTTCTAAAGGGAAACTTCGTTTTGTTGAACAGCCTTTTAGAACACTTTTTGTTAAAAACATTAATAACAATGTAGAAGATTCTGAGCTAAAGGCTCGCTTTGCACTACTAGGAACACCTTATTTAACGATAGCAGATCAACGACGATCATACAAAACCCGTCTTAGAATAAAGAACAGTGGTATTTTTCTAATTATTTGAAATTGTTAACGACGATCTTATAAGAGAACCGTATTTAAAATAGCATGCTATGTTGGACAAGGACAGTTTCTCTCTCAAACTGTCGTGGTTTTATTGTGTAGAAATTAAAAGGTGGAACTGAAACACTACACCGCTGTCGCTCCCAAGCCTCGTTGCCCTAAAACACCACTGCCGCACCCAACTCCAAGATGTGACGAAGAACAAAGAAGAAGGATAAGATCACACACATTTGACATCACAACACTTGATAAAGAAGAAATAAAGGGAAGTTTGCATCAGAAAAAGACACACCCCACCCCTTCCTTTTCCTCGGCTTGTGCCATCTTTTTCTCTCTCTTTGACGCTTCAAATACTCGCAAATGCCTCAATCTCAATTCCCATTCTCTTCTCTGAGACTCTCTCACTATCGTCACCATCACAGCCATGGAGGACGTCAATCTTTAGAGGCTCCATTTCTTTGTCAAAAACTACGATTGGGGTCTCCCTGGTCGCGTTTCCGAGGTTGCCAGACTCCACGTGCTCAATTCCGCGTCTGAATTCCACGCGGAGGACCCTTACGTCGAGCTTTGAATGGGTACCCCTGATTCAGGCCCTTACTTTTTAGCCTCCTCCAATGGAAATTAGAATGTTGTCTCCCTCAAGGCTTGGATTTTCGAGAACCCTGATGTGCTTGGTCACAAGGTTCTTCACAAATGGGGTTCTGATCTCCCTTTCTTGTTCAAGGTGTTTTTTGGATCCCCCTCTCACCCTTTTTTTTTGTAAATAGGTGTCTCTATTTTGGCACAAGATTGAATTTTTTTGCATGCATTAGTAGGTGTTGTCTGTGGGGAAGGCCTTGTCAATTCAGGCTCACCCGGATAAGGAGTTGGCAAGGACTTTGCATAAGTTGCACCCTAATTTGTATAAAGATGGCAATCACAAACCTGAGATGGCCCTTGCAATCACTAATTATGAGGCTCTCTGTGGATTCATCACTCTGAAGGTACTACTTCTCTATTCATCTAATTCTATAATTGTCTTCATTTTAAGTTGAATATATATATATATATATATATATATATATATTGTTTTCTTATATCACTTGTATACAGTCCATAACATATACTGAATCGGAATCGATCCCTTTTCGTTATATGATTATGTACTTAGCTCTTTGCTCCCACCAAGATTTCCCCAACTTGAATGAATCACACTTAAAAATACAGAAGCAAAATTTTGTAATGTGCGCAAATTGGGTAGATATGTGTATATTTTAACCAAAAGTTACATTTGAGTGGTAAATTTATAGTTTATAACAGATAAGGGATGTGGATTCTCTTTTTTGTCTGGAGAACATGAGAGAGTTCTTTTCTCTTGTGGGAATGAAAGATATTGAAGTATTAAACGCTTTGGCATAGAACTGGCAGACCTCTGCACAAGTAATAAACAATTTCTTTCTATCTCATTACATAACCCTCTAATAGAAGGATCAGAATTCATTTATAAGTCATGTTTATTGAAGTAGAGAACTTGAGTGGTGTCCCAAAAAATCTTTATGTATGTGGCGATTAGTCATTTATTACTCCAGTTTCCAGAGCATACTTATGGTTATGAGTTATTTGTACAGAAAAGTTGAAATAGAAGGAAGTGAAGTAACCATGGAATGATATTAAATTAAATTTAGAAAATATATCCCTCTATAACTGAAAAAGGATTTAATGCTAAGGAAAAAAAAACAAAAAAGCAAGTATAGTCACATATAATTGTTGAGAAAGTAAAATTGATTGGATATTATTTGTCTGGCAGATTATGCTGCAACACAGCACAACAGAAAGGTCCATGTGATTGCAGATGATAAAAATGAAGTTAATTAATGGAAGAAATTTCTCAATGATAGTTTTTGAAGTAGAAAATTAGGCTCATGTTTGTGGTTGTGTGTTCGAATTTTGGCTGCAAGGACAGTTAGCAATGTTTCAGCTGCAGGGGCATTTGGAATTGGAGCTGGTATTTGGTATTTTATAGGAAGCTACAATCATGGAATGGGAAGCTACAATATATATTTATTTATTTATTTTTCCTATTTGAGTGTGGTACTGGTTATATATATTTACATGTAATCGATTAATCCGATGATGTAATCGATTAAAGTGTTCATGATGATTTTCCAGAAGACCTTATGAACAAAATAATCGATTCTTTTAAGTAAATAATCGATTAAAGCAGACTTAGGCTATTTTTCCAAAAAACTTAGCTTTTTTTTAAGTTCTAAATCAATTACTTAGATTCTTATATGATGCAATGCTTAAAATATATATGAATGATATGTATGCAAAGCTTGGATCATCAAGATGCTTTCAATCCTTTTTACATTTAATCACACACTTGATTCTTCAACGCTTGAATCATGTTAAAAGCCAAAACATCCAAGTCTTCATGTTGCTTGATTCTTCAAGTAATCTTCATACAACTCCCCCTCAAATAAAAAATCTCCCCCTTTTTGGCTTTAAACATGCCAAATTTCAAATTGAAAAGTAATGGGTAT
The DNA here is from genome assembly GCA_007407185.1 of Glycine tomentella. Taxonomy (NCBI): domain Eukaryota; kingdom Viridiplantae; phylum Streptophyta; class Magnoliopsida; order Fabales; family Fabaceae; genus Glycine; species Glycine tomentella. The sequence goes on along the minus strand of PYAF01001754.1, from coordinate 116,058 downwards.
TTGTGATTGAATGGAAAAGCTTCATACATTTCTGCACTTTGCTTAACATCTGAAAATTTAAAATCCTTTCCAAGAACAAGTGTTAAATGCATCTGTAATTGATTCAGTATTCATTTCTAACATATGATAGTTCATGGCAATCAGTTTCAGTTCTTAACTCCCCCTAAATTTTCCAATACATGCAGCTGAAATTTTAGCTTAAAAATGGCACGAAAAACAGGGGTAAACAGAGTATGATGCAGAGCACTCTCGTATTCATTTGATTTTCAATTATTCTCCCCCTATTTGGCTTTTTAAAGTCAAAAGTTGAATGCACAGCAGATAAATGATGAACAGAAAGCATAAATTTCATTAATATAGGCTGAGAAATACATTAGAATATCAGATGGGGCAGTTACATAATGGAAATAAAGCACTGATCATAAGGTAAAACAAAACATAACATAGTGCATTACAGCAGATCAGACAAAATGCTTCACTAATTTATCCTAGAAAGCAGATCAGACAAAATCTAAATCTAATTTATCCTAGAATTCTGCAAATCAGACAAAATCTAAATCTAATTTGTCCTAGAAAATAGATCAGACAAAATGCTTCACTAATTTATCCTAGAATTCTGCAAATCAGACAAAATCTAAATCTAATTTGTCCTAGAAAACAGATCAGACAAAATCTAAATCTATTTTATCCTAGAATACTGCAGAGACTTGATCATTCATATTAGTCTTAATAGCATCCAGCCTCTCCCTAATATCTTCTAAGGCTCCATGGATTTCAGTCTTGAAGTCTTCTTGTAGTTTCAGCATGGAGTCCATCTTATCTGTCTTAGAAGAGAACCAGATATCAAGCTTATCAATGGGTTGTGGCTGAAGTACAGATTGAGTTTGAAGGTTTGAGGATGATTCTCCTACTTTCCTTTTTCCAGATCTAACCCTTTTTGATGCTGACATATTGATTTAGAACAAAGATAGGAATGGTATTTGAGTAGAAAGGATGATATTAGAGCATAAGGGTAGTTTTTAGAGCAAGAACCTAGGGAAAGGTTGAAGAATACAGAAAAGATACAGAGGAGAGAGTGATTTTTGGTGCTAGGAAAGATTGATTCACTAAAACTGTTATTTATAGGCACAGATTAAGCATAAAACGTTCATAAATTTTGAAAATATAGCTGTTAGAAGTTTTTAATGCAATTTAATGGAGATTTATGGCTTAGGATCCTCTTAATTGGGCAGCTACGAACTCCCAAAAACCGTTAGAGAACATATAACAGCTTTAATAATCGATTATATTCTTATGTAATCGATTATTCCAGAGCAAATATAACAAAGTATACACAGTGTAATCGATTATTCCGCAGTGTAATCGATTACAGTATTGATAGCCAGAGGTTGAGGATGATAAGTAATCAATTAAATTGCTAAAGTAATCGATTATTTGGCCATGGATGACAAGCTAAGCATGGATATGAACATCTTAATCGATTAACCCGTATGGTAATCAATTATCCCAACGCCCCTTAGAATTTTGAAATTAATACCTGAATTACGTAATCGATTAACCCGATAGGTAATCGATTACTCCAGAGTGGCACATTTTATGATTTGTGAAGCGTAATCGATTACGACTCTTGTGTAATCGATTACATGAGCTTAATTTTCAAACAGAACTTGAGTTTTAATGAAAATAATTGATTATCCCGATTCTTAATCGATTATTACAGTACGAGTATCAGAAAACAGAGCATTTTATCATTTTGTATGGCTTTCAATCATAGGTACAGAGCTTACTAACAACGATACAGCTTATTAATATGGAATCAGAGCATTTTGATTATGATAAACTTTACATATTAATCCAGTAATGATAATGGCAAGTAGGCATTCAAAATTGCACATTGATCATATCACAAATAGACTAGCATATGTTATATTCATCAAGAATTCCTAGCATGTTTCTAAGAGTGTAAAATCTATCCTTAGGTAGAGGTTTTGTAAATATATCAGCAAGTTGATGATGTGTATCAATAAATTCTACCTTTATGTTACCTTTTTGCACATGATCTCTTATAAAATGATGTCTAATCTCAATATGCTTGGTTCTTGAATGCATCACAGGATTCTTTGAAATATTGATGGCACTTGTATTGTCACACAGCAGTGGGATCTCCTTTAATTCAACTCCATAGTCTTGTAGTTGTTGCTTGAGCCATATACTTTGTGCACAGCAACTACCAGCTGAAATATATTCAGCTTCTGCAGTGGATAAAGCTACACATGCTTGTTTCTTGCAATGCCAAGAAATAAGTGAGCTTCCAAGGAGATGACAAATTCCACTAGTGCTCTTTCTATCAAGTTTGCATCCTGCAAAATCTGAATCAGAATAGCCAATAATATTAATAGATGCATCTTTAGGATACCAAAGCCCAACTTTGGGTGTTGCCTTGAGATACTTGATGATCCTTTTTACAGCTAAAAGGTGAGACTCCTTTGGGTTTGCTTGGTATCTTGCACACAGACAAACACTTAAAATTATGTCTGGTCTACTAGCTGTTAGGTAGAGTAATGATCCAATCATCCCTCTATATTTGGATTCATCTACTTTCTTTCCTTTCTCATCTGAATCAAGATAAATTGAAGTAGTCATTGGTGTTGCAGCATCTTTGTTTTTATCCATTTCAAATTTCTTGATTACTTCAAGGCAATACTTTGATTAATTAAGGAAGGTTCCATTCTTCAATTGCTTGACTTGTAATCCTAGGAAGAATGTCAGCTCTCCCATCATAGACATCTCAAACTCTTGTTGCATAGCTGCAGAAAATTCTTTACAAAGCTTTGGATTAGTTGAACCAAAAATAATATCATCAACATAAATTTGAACCAGTAAAATATCATTCTTTTGTCTTTTGATGAATAAGGTTTTGTCAACATTGCCCCTTACAAAAGATTGATCAAGTAAAAACTTACTCAACCTTTCATACCATGATCTAGGTGCTTGTTTAAGACCATAAAGGGCTTTCTTAAGTTTGAAAACATGATTTGGATGCTGGAAATCAGAAAATCCTAGAGGTTGTTCAACATAGATATCCTCCTCAATGTAGCCATTTAAAAATGCATTTTTCACATCCATTTGAAAGAGTTTAAAACCCATGATACATGCATAAGCAAGTAGCAGCCTAATAGCTTCTAATCTTGCAACTGGAGCATAAGTTTCCTCATAGTTAATACCTTCCTCTTGGTTGTAACCTTTTGCAACCAATCTAGCTTTGATTCTGACTATAATTCCACTTTCATCCAGCTTGTTTCTAAAAACTCATTTGGTACCAATAGGCTTAATGGATGGAGGTTTAGGGACAAGTTCCCAAACTTCATTTCTTTTAAATTGATTTAGCTCTTCATGCATGGCATGCATCCAATGTTCATCTTGCAAAGCATGATTGATATCTTTTGGTTCAATTTGAGAAACAAAAGCCATGTCACAACATAAATTTCTAAGTGAGGATCGAGTAGAGACTCCCTTTGATACTTCACCAATGATGTTATC
>PYAF01001754.1:76598-87446 GCA_007407185.1 Glycine tomentella | reverse complement strand
TTATTAGGATTTTAATATTTTATAATTTTAATTAAAAATATAAAGTTTTTATTTTATACATGAATGATAGGGAAGAAAAACTAAAGATGTTGCATTATATGAATGTGATAATCATAATATTAATGATGAAATTTTAGAAAAATACATTTTGTCTGAATTTTATTGATTATTGAATATGGAGTTGTTTAACCCCATTTTTATTTGAGGTGAATTATACAAATCCATAAAAGCACATTTTTTTAATTTTTTAAATATTAAAAGTAAATAAAAGAATTTATAGATATTAAAATAAAAATGAAATATAATAAAAATAAGTGGAATTTATTTCTCTCCTTGAAAAATGAAATGGAACAAAAGATTTATTTCATTCTATCATAAAATATAATAAAATAAATTCATTTCATTTCATTCAATTATACTTCATCTCTTTCTATTAATCCAAATATAAGCCAAGTTTTCTATTAAGATTTTTATTATTTCAGTGTGGCCCCCGTTACATGCAATATGTTATTGAGACACACAAAATGATAAGGAACCCACATCTTTATCCAATACTAGTCGATAACCCGTGCATTCACACGGGATGTACGATTTGTTGCGTTTCGCTCTGCTTTAAATTGAAAAACTAATTTTATAATAAGTAAACATATAAATATTTTAGAAAAGAAGAAAAATATGAATTTATAATAGGAATAAGAAATTATGTTTGTTGTGTGTAATATAAATATATCTTAGCATTCATTTTGCAAGTATAATAAAAAAAGATTATTTAATAACAATAGGTATATAGATGTAATGTAATATAATTGTAGGCACTTGACGATCAATTTGTAATGTAGTACTTTTTAACAAATTTGTTAATATCTTACAAAATTTTATGCTATAAATAGAATATTGTCTATAAATGTAACTGATGGGTCACAACAATTTCAAAAAGATTGAAAACTTAAATAATTTGAGTGGAACATGACTAATGTATGGCTGATAGAGAATCTGTTAGAATTTCAATTCATATAATCACTATAAGATAAAAACATAAGATGGATAGAAAAAATGAAAAAATTAGCTTGGAACAATAATAATAATTTTCAATCTAAGCAAGAATTGTAACATGTAGCAAGCAACTTTTAGTTATGAACTTAAACTAAAGAAAACAACTGAAAATTTTATGCAAATTAATATTATGCTAGTAAACCTCTAACTTGTTTTGGTCTTCTCTTTCAATTTACCCAAGTAATACATTTATTTCTCTCCATTTTGTCCCGTATCTTTTCTCTACTCTGAACCTTCATCTTCTACTCAATCATCAACTAGATAACTTTTATTCACTTCTGTTTGTGTCAATGCTAACTTTTATAGAAGTCCTACATCAAATTTCATAATTGAACATTTCATTGATCCTTTACCCGTTCACCTAAATTTCTGCAATAAATATCAGTTTTCATTTACTAACTTTTTTTAAACAAATATAATTTAACTATTTATTATAAATAGGAGTAATATTAACAAAAGATAAGCAACAACAACCAAAGATTGTATGTGAAAATTCTCACTTTATAAGATAATATCAAACCGAAGGAATCAATTGAAAAGTTTTCATGTAAAAAGTAGTCTCAACAGTGTCCTAAATTTAAAAGTAAAATGATAAATAAGAAAACATACCCAAAAATGTCATTTTGACATTTGATCAAACACATAATTTGCAACAAATAAATCATTCTAGAATAAAATCAAATAAATATTTAAAAAATTCTCCAATTCTCATATATTCTAATAAAGGCCTGTTTAGTATCTTTTTCCATAAAATATTTTAACTCACTCATAGGTCATATCAAATAAACCTATTAAACAAATTTAGTCCATATTCACAATATTAGAGAAATTTTGATGAATGAGAAAAAAACAAAGAAAGTAATTAGGCCAAACCAAAATCAACCAAGAAAATAGAAACTAAGAAAATTGGTCACCTTTGTTGCTACAGATCACTATAAATCATGAAACAATTATGAAGAAGTTGTAGTCATAGTAGCTGACAAAGGAATCTTCAGCGAAGGTTGCGATGTTGAACGGTTAACTGAGAAGTAAAAAGATATTTCACTGGTTTATTTTTAGAAGAGAGAGCAAATAAATTGAGTGAATGAAGAAGGTAAGAGAAGAGAGAAAAATGGTGAGAAGACAAAAAACATCAGAAAAGAATAACGTTCCAGAGTTGAGAAAAAAGAAAAGATGATAAGGAAGATATTTGAACATACATAACTCTTAAAAAGATAGTTAAGACAACATATCGTCTAGGCTAAAAAGATATTTAAAAAAACTACAAGATCTAGCATAGTTTATTAATGACAAAATAGATGTGTAGTAAAAATAAGAGAAGGTAGAATTGAAGTTAAAAAATAATTTTTTCTTCTTGTGATAATATATCTTTGTTGAAATCAGGCCATAAACAATTGATCCACTTAAGATTCCATCTTTTGTCATGTATGTGCAAACCTGCCAATAATTAGACTTAGCTAATTGAGGTGAGAACCAACAATATTGAAAAATATGAAGAGCTCAAAGGAGAAAATTGTGAAAATCATAACATAAAATGAAAGAAGACCATTGCACTCTAGACAATTGTCAAGTAAATTAATAAGAGAAAGAAAGAAGTGAAGTTCAATAATAATTTTTCTTCTTGTGATAATACACCTATGTTGAAATCAAGTCTTAAATTAGACTCAGTTAATTGAGATGAGAACTAACAATATTAAGAAATATGAAAGACCCCAACTAGGAGATTGTGAAAATCATAACATAAAATGAAAGGAAATCAGTGCACTTAACAAATTTCTACTTATCAAAAAGGTAGTGTAATTAGCAAATTTTAATTTGAAAGTATTGGAATGCACATATGAAATAGAAGGTGCAATTAGGAAGTTTTAATTTTGAAATATTAGAGTGCAGTTATCAACAAGGGGATGCAATTACCATTTTAATCCTTTTTTTTTTTTTTTGCAAAGTATCATTAATATTAAGCTGTCTATTTTTGTAATTTTGCTAGTAATTTATTTTTATATAGGTATATTAGATTAGATTTGCAGACAACGAAATATACCAACTTTTGCAGTGTGAAACTGAATTGATATGAATTTTAATTAGAAAAGAAAAAGATTTGAGTGAGTTTGACACGCTACGTTGACAGGCCCTTGTGAGAGAGGCCACACGACCATTGACTAGAAACCACTAATTCATGAAAAAACCAACACACAATACCATAAAAGACTCATCCGAAACCATCAATATTGTTCCTTCCCAGTCAATGTCACACGTAAAAACAACCTGAATAAGATGCCATGTTGCCAGACTTCTCGTGTTCACACCTTGTTTCGTACGTAGAAGTCTAAAACTAATTAAGGACCATTATTGATCGTTCATGGAACTCTCTCAAATAAAATTTGGAATAACATATACTGCACCTCAAATAAATCCTCTAGCTAAATTTTTTGATTATTATGCATCTTCAATGTATTAAAAGTTTTTCTTTGAGTTCCTATTATTAGTGGGTAGTGGGTATTCGTTTTTTTGCTGATGTGTCTATTAAATGTATCGTGCGAGCACTTGAGTTACTGATGACGTGTGTTAAGGGATTAGAAAATTTTAACTAAAATATATTTTAAGTTCTTGATAAATTAGTAAAATTTGTTTTGAATCCCAAATAAACTTTTTCTATGTTAAATACCTGTTATATTAAAAAATTTGTTCATTTGTCTCTGGTATCAGTTAAATAATGATGTGTTAACTAAAACTTTTAAAATGCTATTTTTGTAAAGAACACCGCTTAGAGGATGATGATTTATTGTCACGAGGAAACCATCTTTTGATGAATGATTTTCCTTTGCAACATCATGAATAGTATAACATTATTTTTTTTTCATAATGCTAATTAAGTATTTTTAATTAGATTAAAAGAGTAATTAAATTAAATTTTAAGTGTTCGTAATTAATTAATTAATTAATCATGAGATGATGGTTTTTTATGTTTATGTCTGTGTTTGTGTATATGTCTTATTGTATGTGTGTTTTGATGAGTTTTTATAGTGTTGGATTTAATTGGATGGGTCTTGGGTTATGAAATACGGGTGGACGAGTTTAGTAAAGTATGAGGTGTGAAAAGAGAGAAGTTAGAAAGATAGTCATATAACCCTCACAAACCTTTCATAAATCTTAACCAATTCTAAAACACTCTCATTTTCACTCCCTTCTGTTGGATATAGGGGGAGTAGCAAGAAGATAAAGTCAAAGAAGAAACTTGTATCTTAGAAGAAAGTTTTGAGTTTTTCACATGCCAAGGAATTTTTAATTTGATCAAGCGTATGAGAGGCTAATCTTATGATTCTTGCATTGCATGAACATGATCATTAACTTGCATACATGATTTCATTAAAGCATTAAAGCTATTCATGTTTTCAAAAGAAATGAAATTCTCATAGTTAAGTTTTTGGAAAAACGAAATTCTACTGCTTTAATCGATTACACAACGAATTAATCGATTACAAGCTTCTTTTTTAATTCTGGAAAAGTCATGAAAAACATTTTAATCGATTACCATGCTACTGTAATCGATTACATAGCATAAAATGAAAATCATGTTTTCCTATTTTAATCGATTACCATGAATCATAATCGAAAACTGAAGTTCATTTTTTATGTACTTGAATGACTTAATCAATTACCATATTTTGTAATCGATTACATAAGTATATTCTGGAATTGTGCCCATCTGCTTTAATCGATTACCACAATACGTAATCGATTACACAAGCCTGTTTCAAAACTAAACCTGTATGCTTTAATCGACTACGCCTCAGATTAATTGATTACTTTGCTCGTTGCAAGTTTCCAGAATGAGCTATGAACATTTTAATTGATTATTTGACAATTTAATCGATTAATATGATAATTTAATCGATTACTTGGCGCTTTAATCGATTACATTCTGTTATAAAAGTTTGTTATAAATAGATTGAAGGCTTGTCTGAAAACTTAACTTATAGACTTTGATTTTTTTGAGCATACACAAGCACTCTCAAAGTTAGAAAGGATTTTCTGAGTTAGCAAAGTTCTTGTCCCACTCTTTAATCTTCATGGTGTATTGAAAGATTTCTTGGGCAAGATTTTCAAAGATATTTTAGAGAGAAAGTTTTGAATTTGATTTCTGCATTTCAACTCTGATTGGTAAACCATATTCATTCATAATCGTTGGATCATCATGTTGTCTCTCTCCATTATCTCATATTGTAAATTCCTTTTTGTATTCTTGATAGTTTGAAATTATTGTAAAGGGTTCTTTAAGCTTTTTCTAGAATGAGTTTCTTTAGAAGGAAGAGTAGAGAAAGGTTCTCTATGTCTTGATCATTAGGAATCTAATAGGGTCTTAGATTTTTGTTCTTTATCTAGGTTTGATAAGGAGTGATTGTTGTAAAGCTTGTAAGAACTGGAATTGATAATAGTGGAACTCTAATCTAAAGTTGATTAGAAGAAATTGGATGTAACTTCTCTTGAGAAATGAACCGGTGTAAATTCTTGTGCTGTTTTCTATTCCTTAATTTCTACTTGTTATCTTGACCATTGATTCTTTGAGTTATCTTCATTACTCAACAAGTTCTGTTTTTATCAATTATTTTCTTGGGCTGAGTGGTTTGATTGATTTGAAGTATTCTTGGTTCTATTGTGATTAAGATCCTATAACTCTGATTTTCTTAAAAGTTTTAAAACGCCAAGTTTAAACCAATTCACCCCCCTCTTGGTTATTGTGGGTATTCCTATTGTTTTTCACCTTCTTCCTCTTCAAGATGACCCTTCATTGAAGAGCTTGAGGCCTTGATTTCCCTTGCTCAAGGGACCATGTGGCTAAGTTTCTTTCAACTTGTGGGATAGTTTTGTGGTAAGGAAACTCTCATCTTTCCCCTCATCTCATCTTCCATTTTTTGCTTTCCTCCCATGAAAATCTTTGGGAACTCATAAAAGTGCTCATAGATGAGGTTCTGATGTTGATTTTACTTGTTTATGGGGTTTGGGTGTTGTTGCTTGGTGTGTGTTGTTGTTAGGCTAGAGGAAAACCCTCATCTTGGATCCAAAGCCTTCTTCTTTTCAGTTTCTCCTTCTCAAAGTTAGATCTTTGATCTGTGGAGGTAAGGGAAGCTTTGCCTCTTTTCATGATCTTGAAAATTAGGGATTTGAGTATTCGTGATTGAATGAGGTTTGGATGCTTTTGTGTTGGGATTATGAAATTATGGGTTTAAAATTGTTTAGAAACATGTAAGGAACCAATCTTAAACCTCTTTTTTTTGTGTAGTTGATGTTTAGGTCGATTTGGGAAAGTGGAATCCCAAGTTTTGTAGAAAAACTGCAACTTTTGTTTCGCTGTCAAACTTTTGTGCTTAGCGCAAAATGCTTCTATGCTAAGTTTTTTGCAAATGATGAGTCTCTAGACCTTTAGGGCTAAGCGTAAAATATTTCTATGCTAAGTGCTATCTATAAGGAAAAAGAAGTGTTATGTTTTTATTAATGCTTGTGAATGCAATGACTTGATAGTGCCTTAGAATGTAGTTAATGAATGTGTTGGAGCATGGAAAGGAATATTGATGTTGTATGGCTTTGAAAAAAAATTGAGGTTGATGCACCATGTGTTTATAAGTTTCTATTTACCTTTAAAGATGAGAAACGACTATTTATTGTTGAGATTGATATACTGTTAAAGTGGTGATATATGTATATGTCTTAATTGTTGAAGTATGAAATACTATTAATTATGTAATTGAATTAGATTCTTTTCATTATCATATAATTCACATTCATATGGTGATGTTGGTGTTTTAGTATAACAACTAGGATTGTGAAAAGTCTCATTGCTCTGTCAACAAAATTCATTGGTTTTAGCTTGAAAAATAGATTGTAGTAGAAATATGTCGCTTATGTGGGATCCTTCATTCTATTGTCTCTTACAGAGATTGGGTTTTCATTAGCCAATTATGACGAGCGCTCTTCAGCCATCAGGGCACCAAACTCAAGTTTTCCTTAACCTACCTCCCTAAAACTAGCAGGCAAATTGAGTTAGTAAACAAATCCATTGGTGCATAGTCAAAATGTTTTGCAAGAGAAAATCCAAAAAAATGGTTTATCTTTTTGCACTTGGCTGAGTATTAGTACAATACTACTCTTCACAGTTGATAATTGCTACGTATACATAAAGTTACATGTAAATCACATAACAATTATCTTATTTTTCCTCTTTTGATGCTTCTTTTTGTGATTAAAATATAGGAATTTAGCTTCTTCTGAGTTTTTATCCAGCAGATTCTAAAATTAGTTGATTTATAGTGTGTTGATTGTATTTTTGTAGAAATTTACAGCAAAGACATGGAAGGTGGATTGAGGGTCTGAAGCATCGCGCTCAGCACGACCAACCCGCTTAGCACACCAAGCTCACTCAACACGACCAGCTCACTTAGTGCTTGACCACTTATCCAACTGGACTCTACAGGCGCACTTAGTGCGCCATTGCCAGCTCAGCGCATGGACACGTAAAAAAAAACACAAGTTGGGTTGCGTTTTAAGGAAAAAGAGGAGGGAAACAAATGCATTCAGAACGAAAGCAAAAGAAGAAGCTAGGTCACAAGGAAGGCTTCTTCCACATCCTTGGAGCTTGCATCTCACCATTTTGTTCTCCATTTTCTTCCATTTCCCTTCATTAGTCTTGTGCTTCCTATTGTTTTGTAAGCCTCTCATGACAATGAGAGGCTCAACTACCTATTGTTGGGATCTCAACAACCAAACACTCTTGATGTAATGATTCTAACTATGTATTTGATATTATCTTCATGTTATTGTTGCTTTTCTAATTTTATTGTCATGTTTATGGTTTAATCATCCATGCTCATGTTTTGTTTTAGATTTTATGCATTGGAAAGTGTTTATTTCCTAAGTACTAAAAAGAACATCTAAGTAAGTCATTTCTAGGGATAGAATGGTTTTATTTAGCCTAAAGTATTCGTCTTTATTCTTAATGCAAATCGTTTAATGTAGCTCTTAAGTTATTAGGAGTAAAATTAGGTGGTTTGGGCTCTTTCACTCGAGGAATCATGGTTAAAGTAGATTAGTAGATGAAGGTAATATGAAAATAATGTTAAATAGCGAAAAATCTTTTATATTGCATCAAGGGTAGTTTCGGTTAGTTGAGCCTTCAACATACTTCGCATCCTGCATCAACCATCACTGCAACCCTTCGAGTGTTTGTATCTTTTCCCTTGCACTTGTTCTGTTTCATAGTTTAAATTATGTTGAATTTAATTATATGCCATTTTATAATGTAAAAATCAATTTAATTCATTAATTGCTTAGAATTAGATGTTTACAATCACTGAGTATAGTCAAAGTCCTTGTGGACTCGACACTCGGATTTATCATTTTATTACTACTTGGACAAACTGGTACGCTTACCAAAGTGTTAACAACAAAGCTATTGGAATGACACCGATAAGATACTATCGTCATTTCCTAATTATCTTTCAGGAACCTCAAATATGGCCAAAGTGGGTAAAGACCTGCAAACACACATAACTATCAATTCCATAATCAAAGCAAATCTACGTGAACACAACAACGAATGATAGCTCAGGCTAACAAACATTGTCGAGATGTGTAGTGTGAAGTCGGAGACTGGGTTTGGTTGAAACTTAGAGCTTAGCACCAAAAAACTATAGATATTCTATAAAAAAAAATGGACTAATTAAACCTATTTCTCGATTCAATAGAAGCCCAAAGAGGTGAGTCAGAGGACCTTCTAAGAAGCTGTTTCCCACTACCTTGAGCCTTTCCAAGTTCAGCACCGCGTCAAAGAATTTTCTTACTTCCTCAACTTGTCTCCCTCTACAAGGCTTCATCCAATATTAAATGTGTCCCTTTTCCGCTAATATGTTGGGCCTTCTCCACAAACCATGACAATCATACCACCGGAAGCATGTCCCAATGATGGAGATCTTGAAATTCTTTTAGAAATGGAAGCATTGGGTTCAACCTTCATCTACAATAAAAGACCAACTTTTTTGCACTTGGGAAGTGAAACTAAATAGCTTAGTTCCACTTACCATAACACCCAACAAGGAAATCAAGTCAATGCTTAACTCTAGCAGCCACTCACCTTTAGCTAACCACGCGAAAAATTCGTTGCAAAATCGACATGTGATCTGTGTGCTTCCCTCCTCAAGCTCATCTCCGTCGTTGGAAACAAACACACTTGTGCCACCTCAACTTCCAGATCCTTCTTTGGTCATTGAGGTCAATGACCTTATTAAACCGAGGAGTATTTATAACGACTACGTTTCTTATTCGTATTTAATTGATTATGCTTGTTGATTTTACAGAAAATTTTTTCTACGTAATTTTGTTTGCGTAAAATTAATTATACGTAATAATTTATTTTTCTAACGCGTCCGCAAAATTTTCAAAATATACGGTTCAAATATAATTTAAGATACAGTCCGGATACAACGCAGTCCCAAATAGTCTGTTTAAACATCAGATACATACAGCATAGCATAGTATCAAATACAAACAAACAGAAAATCACAAATAAAACATACAGTCATCCAACAGCACATAGAACATCCAGCTTCTTCCTTAATTCTTTCCTCAGCTCACTGTTCTTCTGCTCACCCAAATAAATTGGGGTCATCACCCGTGTCAACCACAGACACAACTCGGGTAAGTATTTAATAAACATGATTAGCTAATTTGACAGAAACAGAAACAGATAAATAATCGAAGCAAATAACAATTATAAACAGATGTATGGTGAATGATGCATGCTTTCTTTATTAAATGATGCATGACTGAGATCTCAACTTATTACCACCGGGTACCATAAACAAAATAGTTCCACCCACTCTAGTGAAACTTCCCTCCACTCTCAGGGTTATAATTAAAGAGTTTCACCCACTCTAGTGAAACTTCCCTCCACTTTGAGGGTAAAAGGGTACCACAATAGTTTCACCCACTCTAGTGAAACTTCCCTCCACTCTAAGGGTCAATTACAAATGATGCATGAATTTGTTTATTTTTTTTTATTACTTTGTTTCTCAATTTCTTATAAGTTTGGTGCCAAAATCTTTATTTGCTCATCATAATTGATTCAATAATCAAGTTATAAGTGCACCATAATTTTTTTTTTTTAAGGAAAGCCATCTTGATAAGATACATATTCATAATATAAATTTTTAAATTATATATCCAAGACCCAATTTCTAATAAAATAAATCATAGAAACTTTATCATAGCTCAATATTAAGTGAGTAATAAAATAACATACAGCACCTTAGTTACAACACCACAACATACAACAACAACATATAGCAATTATCAAAGTACAAAATTAATATACAGCAATATAACATCTTAACAGACAACAATAAAATAAAATATCATACAACAACATAAAATAAGAGACAACAAAATAACAGCAACATAAGATTACAGACAGCAAAATAAAAATTTAGACAGCAACATAAAACAGCCAACATCATCAATATACAGCAACCTAATTAACATACAGCAACATAAAATTCCAGATTCAATAATATACAATAACTTAATGACTTTCAGCAACCTTAAAAAATTAATTACAACATCAAGTAATTAGTAAAGGATATAGCCACAAAGGAAAATTAATTATATTGGACAACCACTTTATTTAAGGTTATTCTACTAGTTTATTGTGAATTTTAATTGAACACTTACTATGCCCAATTTTTGATTTTATTTAAACAAGGAAAAAACATGGCTTTAATCCTAGAGAATTAAGTGTTAAATTAA
>PYAF01001754.1:62618-76498 GCA_007407185.1 Glycine tomentella | reverse complement strand
AAGTTTTTAGTAACAATTTTTGGAATGTTTCTTAACTTTCTTTAATAACTTTTTCTAAATTTCTATTGGTTCATCTTGTTCTTAATTTAGTAAAATTAACTAGATACTTATTTAAGGATCCATTTCTTTCATGATTAAGAGAAAAATTCCTAGATTGCACCTTTCCTTTTTCTGTGTTTTATTAAACTCAGATTAGTCTCTATTCTAATTTTTCTGAGTTATTTTTTAAAATTTCTAAAACTTCCATTTCATAATTTTCTTTACTAAAAAAATGTCACTAATTTCCTATTTAGGAGCATACTAGACTTTTGTCAGGCTTCCATAACCTTACTGAGATTTTCTGGCTTCATCAGAGCTAAAAGGATATTTTGGTCATTTGGGTAAATGTTCAGGGGCATTTTAGTCTTTTACTCTAGGGACTTAACTGTCATTTGTGAAATTGTTCAAGGACATTTTAGTCATTTTCAAAAATGTACAGGGGTATTTATGTCATTTATTTTAGGAATGCAGATTCATCAGAAAATGCACAGATATATTGAAATCTGAGGGTGTTACAGTATTGATTTCCCACCAAGCCCTATTGTGCTCCCAAGCAGGGAGTATCGTCGGTGTAAGTCCGAATTCTGACACCCCAAAAGGCCTAAACAAAATGAGACCTCCTTCCATGTTTAGAGACCTTTCACCTCTGTAATCTTTGTGACCACTAGAAGATTTTTTATCTTTTTATTTTCCAAGAAGCATCTTATACTATTATTACAGCTGTAGTGACAACTAGCACCAGTTGTATTTTGATGATTGTGTTCCCTAGGCCTGAAGAGACTCTTTGAAAAAATACACAAGAGAGTCTGCAAGGCTTGGGGAATACTTGTGAAAGAGCCTATAAAGGCTTCAAAAAAGAAAAAATACCACAATCGATGCTTGTGTTAGTGAAAATCCTACAAGTGTAGGGACTGGATGTAGCCCAAAGTTGTGGGTGAACCAGTATATACTTTGGGTGTGTTTTTATCATTTTTATTTCTTTTGATTTGTTGCTTTTATATCTTTTATTTTAAGAAACATGCTTTACAATGTCATATCTTTGATATAAGATCATAAGAAGTTTTCTCAATTTGTTTTCTAAGTTTAGAAGCAACCTCTACTCATTTGTATAAAAGATAAAAACAGACTCTACACTACTCGGGGTTTGATATTTTTTAAGTAGCTTCTCAAGCCGTATACGCTGATATCTTTGTAAAGATTTTACTAGAAGATTATTTTTATACAAAGTACTACCGAAGGATAAGCATTGCTCTCAACAAAGCTTGTTGAAATTAAACTCTGATATATTCTTAGAACATCAAAAGTTGTTTTTTTTTTTTTTTTTTTTTTTTGTAGAAAAAGGTATAATTAGTTAAGTGTTTCTATTCTAGCTCTCTTCTAGTGACCTTCTAATCCACTCCAGATTATAGTATGCACAGAAATTCCACAATATGCACATAAGGGTTTATCTTTCTTTGTAATCTCGGACTTAGTTGAGTTTGATTAAACAACATAATCAATTTCGATAGATGTGGATGCGGTTTAAACACCACTTCTTGATGTTTCTCATCTTGAATGAGCAAGGAGAAGACCTTGGCAATAGCAGGAATATGATCCATAATAACAATTAACCTCTGGTAAGAGCAAAAGACTCATTGGATCCTATCAAGAAGGTGATGTCATGTTCTTTTTAGAAATGATCAACCAATGGTTTAAGTCCACCTAGTGGAATTTGTGCAGAAGTCTTAACTTACTCACCAAGTTTTTCCCATAAGGCCTTGAATTCAATGAAGTACTAAGTGATAGTGTTGGATCCTTAACCACGATTTAGGATTCCTTCCTTCAACTGGAAGATGTGTGAGCCATTTTCTAGATAAAGGGATATTGCAATCAATCCAAATCACAAAGGAAGGAATGGTTACACTCGCACTAATCTCCTTTGAAATATATTTGAGAAGCCACAAAGCAAGAATGTTATTGTTGTGATTCCAAAGATGCAAAGCTTGAATCTGTTGCACTTGGTCGTGAGAAATCAAACCATCTACACATCCAAGTTTATTCTATGTAACAATCTCAAGTAACTTCAATCCAACCGTGTTAACTGACTTTTAACTAACTCCTAACTGTAAAAATTTTACATAAGTATTTTATAAAATTGTTTTGTTTTAAGTTTTTTATTTTTATTTTAAATATTTTGTAGAAAAAATAATAAGATAACTTGTTATTTTTATATAATATTTTTTTTTATGTATTTTAGTAAAGAAATTGTGAAATATAATTATACTTCAACAACCATTTTTTTAATAATCCTTATATTATACTTTTTTGAAAGATATAATGAATTATAATTATTAATAATAATTATAAATTTATATTGTCAATAACTTTTTCATTTTCTTTATAATATACTTATATATACAATATATATATATATATATATCTAAAAGTCGTTGGTCCGAAAGATATTGAAATCAATCCTTAAATAAGGTTTCAAATTGGAGTATTGATGATAAAAAAAATATGATTAGGAGAGGAAATTCATCCAAACATGCAATTAACCAGGTTTGTAATAGGCTTTGACGCTTAAGTTAGTGTGATACAAAGGTAAAAAGGTAGGTATCAAGATTAGGGTTAGAAATTAGATTGGATTACCTCGTGCCTTTAGAGAAGATAAATAGAGACTTTTGGACCCATAGGCCTGGTTACCTCATATAAGTGTTAATAAGAGTGACTATAATCATGAGATAAAGATAGGATATTTATATATATTTTCTTATCTATTGGGCATGAGGATAAACTTTCTTGTTTTTGTTATTTAAGATGATTGATTCCCCATTCGACCGGTTGAGTAGTTTACTTAGTTGTCGATGCCTTCTTGGGCCAATGTTGTGTGTCAGTTCTTGATCATTCGCTTTTTCGAGCATTTGTTCAATAAATTTGTGAGTCTGAGTTGTATAAAAATGTTAGGTTTAGAACCTGCAAAGTTGAAAATATCAGTAAGGATATGGGAGAATAATCAGTACATACCTACAAATGTGCCCATGTGCCCAATCTGAATTCAATGACTAATTAGGTTCTCTGATTAACTTTTTGTAACGACAGTTAAATGGAAAAAATCAATTAAAAATAAATATTAAATTAAGAATTCAATTAAAATGATATAATTAAAAATTATTAAATAATTCATTCATATATCTGTAGACTAATTTATCCTTAAAAATAATTAATTCTTAGATAATTTCTAACTATCTTTTATTAGATGATTGTTCAAGATGGATTGGTAGCTATTAGAAAACACCAAAAAGGAAGATGCAGACTATACTTACGTGTTTTTGTTGATGGGATGTTGTTTTGTATGCTCAAATAATTAAACGATTGCACCACCTATTTATTAAATCGCAGGTGGTGTAGTCAAATCGCAATTCGTGTTCTCACCCTGTGTATTACGGTGAGAGTGCAACGTACGTGGCTCTTTCATTGCGCACTACTAGTGAAGCTTTCCTAGGAGATTCGTTGCTAAGCCACAAAGCAAGTTACATACAGAAAAGCCAAACAGTTAGAATATCGTACTTCCATATTAATGTTATGTTGATATGTCTTTATTTGTATATTTAACAAACTTAAAAATTGACCATATTATATTGGAATAATATGTAAAAAGTATAACAAAACGCGCTATATAACTTTTTTCCCCTCACTTTTCTTAAATTTATTTTAACTACGAAAACGAAAACATATTCAAACAATTTAAGCACTTTTTTAATTTGCAGAAACATTTCCATTTTCATTTAGAAAAAAATTAAAAATCTATTTCTATTTTTCAGTTTTTATAAGTTTGAAAACGTGTTTGATATTGATTTTTAATTCTATCTTTTTTCGTTCTATCTTACCGTCATCCTTGATCTTTTTGCCCGCGACACCGCGTGTGTCCCAGCTTCTAATATTATGGTCTTGCCAGCTAAATTCTTAGAAGCCATCTAAATTCATTTGAATTGTCTATATTTTCCTTCACATGATAACGTGAATTTGAAGGGTGCATCTTTATATATATATATATATATATATATATATATATATATATATATATATATTATAAAGCATGGATTTGACCCAAAATTTGACCCAAAATCCACAAAGAAACATTTCGGAAGATGTCTCTCCTTAACCGTCATTGAACATACGGTTAGGTATCCCGTATAACATGTTTTCATTACCATTTTCTAGTGTGAAAGAAAACGACGAACTCAATAATATGCTTTAGTATTTTTTTTTTTTTTTTGCATAAATAACCGTTTAATATATATATATATATATATATATATATATATATATATATATATAACATGTTTTCATTACCATTTTATAGTGTGAAAGAAAACGACGAACTCAATAATATGCTTTAATATTTTTTTTTGCATAAGTAACCGTTTAATATATATATATATTGTTTTTTTTTTTACTAAAAGTATTTTCCTTCGAAAATAATTCTGTTTGATACATGCCTACTAGTGTCCAAAGTTAAGTGTTAGTATCTCTTTCTTCTAAGATTCAAACTTAAACTTTCATTCGTTATGTGTACATACAATATTATACGTAGGAATATATAGAAATTAAATTTCATTGATGAGCACATGTCAAATACGAACATATGAGAACATGTGTTAGAATGTGTCATGAAAAATAACTTAAAGTTGACATTGGCAATACGGAGCTTGCTGATGACAACGTATAATACTGAAGTTGCTTGAACTTTTAAGGACATTTGTTATGAACTAACTTCATGGCTGTGTTGAGGCTACCACAATATCAATGTGCTACGGAATCTATTTTAATAAGGATAGCATTGAGGAACAAGTTAATTGACGAGAAGAAATTCATTTTGATAAAGATTCTTCAAGGATACAGTTAGAAAAAGTGCACACTAACAATCCTACAATAGTTTTATATGTGGTTTCTTTTTTAAGCATCAGATTCCTACGAAACCTTCGCTGAAGTTGCATATAATATATATATAGTGGCAAATTTCAGTTAACAAGAACTATGTGCGAGGGAAGGGAATATAACCTAGATATATGGGAGAACGTGAACCTTCACAATACCCAGTTTACTAATCACTTGATACTTTGTGTATTCAATGAATTATTCACTTTAAACAAAAATAAGAAGAATATTCAAAATCAACGCATAAAACTAAAATTGTCTAAAATTATATTAGTCCATAAAATAATATAAATACATCATTTTATATTCAATTGTTACTTATTAACTAATTTTATCCAATAATTTTAATTCATAAGTTAACTTGATATTTTTTTTTTACTTTTAAGTTATTTTTCCACAACATAACCAATATATTTTTTCATTAAAAAAACATTTCTACATTCAACTTTCAGTTCAAGTATAGCTACGTAAGACCAACTTGGTCTCTTATGTTACGTGACTCTAACACTAGCATGTACATAAATTAAATCACTTAACGCGTATACACTTCACTATCTGTAATGTGTACATAATCTTATGATTGAACCATATCAACAAATAAAAAAAAATAAAACTTTTTTTCAATTTCCACCTCCTTACCCCATTATTCTATATTAAACAACAGAGAAAAAAGAAGAGAAAAAAAAAAAAAAAAAAAACCCAGATAGAATATGTGTGTTGTGTGACGGAAAAATTGACTTCGGGACAAAGAACAAACTGTAATATCATAATATCGCATTTGGCGGTAGTAAGTAGCAAGCACAATCAAAAGGATCAATCATATCCAAAAACGTCTTTAATTCATTAATTAATTATCCTAATGAATCCGCAGTTCGCACTGTCCAAACGCGTCCTATGGAATATTCAATATTCAAAACATTAGATCACACTCTATATAAATTAACCCTTTTCTTCCAAAATTCTCAACCTTGAAAAATCCAAAGTCCATTTCCAATTAGTCAATAATCATAAAGACATACACAAAAGAGAAACAGTGAATGCTAGTGATATAGAGAGGGAAAAGAGAAACAAATAAAGCAAAGTAACTTTGGCAAGTTAAAGAAAGCTTGTGATCATGGTAGTTGCCACCATGAGATGGCGTCAGAAGGCGGTGGTTCCGGGGGCTAACACCCTCGGCATCCTTGCCTTCGAGGCCGGAAAAACCATGTGCCACCTCATTTCGCTCTACCACTCCCTCTCGGGCGAAGAAATCATCAAGCTTCGCAAAGAGGTGATCAAATCCAAAGGGGTAACATACTTGAATTCCCAACATGAATGCTTCCTTCTCAACCTCGCTGCGGCAGAGCGCCTCGAGGAGCTCGACATGGCAGCCGACACTGTCTCACGGCTTGGCCGGAAATGCTCCGACCCGAGCCTCAGCCGGTTCGACCTTGTCTACGCCGACCTCAAGCTTGGCCTCATCGACCTTCGGAAGTTGAGTTACGGTACTCGCAACACCACGAAGATCATCTCCAAAATTGAGAAGTTTGTCTCTTCTACCAGAAGTCTCCATTCCGCCATGCAGTGCATGATGGAACTCGAGGCTTTTGAGAAGAAGAGACAAAGATTGAAGACAGTTATGGGACCCACTAATTATAACAACAACAACCCAAAACAAAACAACATGGAGTACTTGAACGAGCAGATAGCGTATCAAAGAAAACAAGTGCAGCATTACAAGGAAGTTTCACTATGGAGCCAAACATTGGACAAAACCGTTGGGATCATGGCTAAGGTGGTTTGCATTGTCTACGCTAGGATATGTTCCGTTTTTGGAGGCTACATTTCTAATTGCGACTGCTATGAAATCAATGATGACGACAACGACAAAAACAACAATTGTTGTTGCCTCTTGGAACACCGCGAGTTGTACAAGAAAAATTATTGTCTCTACGAGGAATCACTTCAGAAGCGTGTCACAAGATCCGGTCCAATTCCGAAGGCTAGTAATAACAACAAAACCGGTGTGATACGGTTCTTGAACCGTGACGTTGATAGGCCAATGAGTAATGTTAATAATAGGGTTTTGAGGCTGGCGCCGCCGTCGACGGTGGGCGGGGCGGGGCTTGCAGCGAGGTATGCGGGGGTGGTTTTGGAGGCGGAACGGTGGCTGCAAACGCCGGAAACAGTGGCAGAGGACGCGCGGGAGGGGTTTTACGAGATGTTGCCGGAGAGGGTGAGGCAAAAGGTTGCGGCGAAGCTGAGGGGCCGGTGGAGGAGGGAGGAGGCGCTGGCTGAGGGGTGGCGGGACGCGGTGGAGGAGATGTTGGAGTGGCTGTCGCCGGTGGCGCACGACACGGTGCGGTGGCTGGCTGAGAGGAGCATGGAGGCGGCGAGGTTTGAGGCAAAGACAACGGCGCTGCTGCTGCAGACACTGCATTACTCCGACTTAGAGAAGGCGGAGGCGGCCATTGTGGAGGTGTTGGTGGGGTTGAGTTGCATATATTGTTGTGAGAGAAGGTGAATTTAATGTACAATGACTACACTAAAGTTTGAATCTAAGACCTCATACATATGTTATTCCAAATCCTCCGGCCACATGATTCAGAAAATTACCTATCTCGGCTAATAGGCACGTGACAGACTCCAATTATGACTACGAAGGAAGTTTGAAACTAGTTACAAGTATGGTACTAGCAGGGACATAGTTATAGCCGTGGATGAAGTTTAAAATTTAGAGCAAGGGAAAATGATGCATGGAAATGATAATAGGCAAGGTTTTTGGAGCCCCTTTTGATTGATTTGATTTATTTTTTTTAATTTTTTTTGTATAATTACAAGTTAGTGCTGACAAATTGGTGCTACTTATGAGTGGTAAGAACAAATTTGTGTTTAGAAGTTAGCTTAGAGTGAAATAAACGAATGTCCAAGTTGTGTTCTTGTGTTTTAGTCTTAGAAGGACATGGGAACGGGAGAAAAACAGATGGATGTTTTTCTTTGTTTTGGTTCGTTAAGGATGCATGTAAGTTACGTCAACGGTATTTGGTATATCTTATTTGTTCTCAAAATGATTCTTTAGTAAGCATACAACATTTTCAATTCTGTATTATACTATGGTGACGCTTCTAAGACGTTATTTTCCGTTTCAATTCCCTTGCAAAGTTAATTGGTTCCCATGTGCAATTATTGCATGATATGATTGAGCAAATTAAATGTAGCAAAGTGCCTTTGGTCAATGGTCATTTAGACCATTAGACCAAGTTAAAAACCTTATTAACTGGTGATAATGACCATTGACCAAGTTAAAAACCTTATTAACTGGTGATGGCAGATTAGTATATTTTTAAAGGGGAAATAACATCTATGCACTTAAAGGGAATTTTGGTTGAGAAGAAGAGAGAAAAGAAGAATTTAAAAAAAAAAATATGGTTTTCATACCTTTAATAGACTACTTTATTTTTTTTTTCAATTTTTTTTCATTTATTGTCTTTCCATCAATCAAATCAACTTTTAGTGAAAGAGAGAAAAAAGAGAAAATATAAATATTAGTGATAATATGATGTGTTAGAAAAAGATAAAAAAAAAATGATGAGTATGAATTAAAAAATTGGATGTTTGATTATTTTTCTTAAAGAAGATATTCAATCATGATTGGGAACGGATTCAAGAGCGGATGAGCAGGGTCTTGAGTCCCTCTCTCTTAGGACTCTATATATATAACTAGGAAGACAAGTAGGGGTCTTGACTCCCTCCTTTAGGACCTTTTATTTATTTATTTATATATAAAAAAGAAAAATTAAAATTTAAAAAATATTAATAAAGAAAGTATATATAAATAGATTCACTGGTGAATCCGTCCCCGGTCATGATGAATCTTCAAGGAGTTGGAATTTCAGACAAATATAGTGGTAGAACGAGTACTTTGTTGGATGATTATTGCGCAAGATGAATTACAGTGTTGGAAGCGAATTCCATCAGCAGGAGAAGGCAGCCGCCGTGGGCCCATTCAAGCTTTTAATGTTTTTATATTCTTAAAAAATTAATTTGAATTATTGGGTAATATTTTTGTTATATTATTTGTTAGTAATACTGTGTAAATCTAAATATATATA
The DNA here is from genome assembly GCA_007407185.1 of Glycine tomentella. Taxonomy (NCBI): domain Eukaryota; kingdom Viridiplantae; phylum Streptophyta; class Magnoliopsida; order Fabales; family Fabaceae; genus Glycine; species Glycine tomentella. Next base: position 67,448 of record PYAF01001754.1, on the reverse strand, counting down.
CACATATAGATTGTTGTGGGTTATTTAAGAATTTATTATATTTATTTAAAACATTATAAAGAAAAATATTTTAAGTTGGCATTGTATTTAAAAAATTATTGATTTTTATTATTTTTTATAAATATCAAATCAATTTATTTTCTTTTATTGTAGCTAATTTTAAAATATGAAGTCACATATTTGACATTTTTATTTGTTGCATCTCAATAGTTAAAAGTCGTAAAATACAATATTGGATTAATCTTGAAATAAGTTTAAGTTTTGTGAACATAGTATATTTATTTTGAGTCTTTTTTTTTTTTTTCTAAATCGAAGTTATTTCGGAGTAAACATCAACTCCACATGTCACAAGCATGTGGCGCACATCCTAATACATGATGAATGACTTAAAGATCATAAGTCGGATATAAACTTGACATCTAGATGAACCAAGAAGCATCTTGCTAACAATCGACTTAGGATAAGTTTGATATAGCCTTTTATAATATGATATTTAATGCAAATACTAGTAATAAACCACGTGACTGATAACATCACATAAGCAAACACTATAAATATATATTTTATATTCACCCAACATAACTTAATACTACGAGATCCTAAAAGTCTTTCTCTTACCCTTTCTAAATTATCTATGATTTTCTCCTTTTCTCTCAATTTATTTCATGCATGTTCCCGTTGTCTTTGAAATCTAGGACACTAAAGTGATTTCAATATCTTCTGTCGAGAATATAACACCCCTAATTGTCGACTTCTCGACGACTCTCACATTACGACACTTCACATTGTGGCACTTCACTCAACTTCTCGTTGGTCAGAACCCTCCATCGGTCAAAACCCTCTGTAGTAACCATTTTCTGAGACCTTGACAATCTGTTGTGGTTACTTTTAGAATCAATGAATGTTCCCACAAACTAACACAAGGCTTTTCAACGTGTTTTTTCCTCACTCACACGCTTTCTGGAAAACTTTCCAGAAGGTCACCTATCTCATAACTATTCCAAGCCAGCACACTTAATATGAAATTCTTAAGTAACTGGCTACCAAAAAGTATATGCATCTTGTTGGTATAGGTAGTACCAATTAATTCCTTTAAGTCATCCTTAATTGTACAATCTCATACCTGCATAGCCTCTGGATTCCTCTCTTTCTAGAGTGATTCGTTGGGGTGTTACATGCCCATCAGCTTCTGCCTAGTTCATCCTCTAATCACACTATGCTAGGAGAGAGGTCGACTCTGATACCATTTGTAACGCCCCTGATTGTCGATTTCTCGACGACTTTCACACGATGACATTTCACATGGTAACACTTTATTCAACTTCTCTTTGGTCAAAACCCTCCAATGGTCAGAACCCTCAGTAGGTATCCTTTTGGAGACCTCGACAATTTGCTTTGGCTGCTTTCAGGATCAATGATTGTTCCCACAAAACAACACGAGGCTTTCTTAGCATGCTTTGTCCTAACTCACACGCTTTTCAGGAAACTTCCCAAAAGATTACCCATCCCGTAACTACTCCAAGTCAAGCATGCTTAACTATGAAGTTCCCACAGCCAGGAGTCGTGCTATTGCTGGCAAAGGATAGTGTGAAGGAAGGATCTCCTTTCTTCATATCCATCTCCAAAATGCCACCTAACACCTTAGAGGAATTCTTAAAAAAGGATGAAAAATACATTAAGTACGAAAATGTTTTGGAGGTCGAAAAATTGAAAATGGAAGAAAATCAAAGTACGCAAAAAGGTGTGGCACAAATGAAAAATGGAAAATGGCCTAAGTCGGACGAGAGATCTACTTACAAAGCTAGATTGAAATACGATGAATATACTCCCTTAAAAGCATCTTGAGGAAGAATACTAAATGAAATTATAAATATGGTCTTGAAGGATGTCGATCTTGATATTCCTAAGTTGTTAAGTGTGAGGACCCTGGAGTCTAGCGTAATCAGCGCTAGTGTAGCGCGAGTAGCGCTAGGCATTTGAGGGATGGCGTGAGTAGCGCCATAGTGGCGCGATCAGCGCCAATGAGTTCCAGAGGGTCATTCCTCTGGGGGTACGGCGCGATCAGCGCCATGGGTGATGCGGTCAGCGCCACTAGTGCCCTAAAAAAGCTGTTTTCTCTGGATTCTGGCGCGGGTAGTGCCATAGGTGGTGCGGGTGGCGCCAGAAGTAGCCTAGAAAAGCAAATTCCTCTAGTTTTCAGCGAGGTCAGCGCCAGATGTGGCACGGTTAGCACCACAGGTACAAGGGAGTTTGGCGCGGCTAGCGCCAGAGTGGCGCGGTTAGCGCCACAGGCACAGGGAGCTTGGTGCGGTTAGCGCCAGAGGTGGCGCGATCAGCGCTGGACCTTTGACGGGGCAGGTATAAATGCTCATTCACGCGTTTTTGGACGAAAAACCTTCTCCTTCTTCCTCCCAGCTGCTTTCCTCCATTGTTGAAGCTTCCAAGCTTCATACCCCTTCATTCTTGACCCAAAATGCGGATAGCGCTAGGGTGTAGGTGTGGCTCGGGTAGCGCCAAGGGCCGCGCGGGTCGCGCCAGAAGTGGCCTGGAATACCATTTCTCTCTGGTTTTCCACGCGGCCAGTGCCAAATGTGGCGCGGATGGCGCCACAGGTTCGGCATGTCCACGCTGTTCGCGTGGGAGTGACGCTGATGGCGCCACAGTTTCTGTAGCTGGCGCGGATGGCGTGGGACCTAGAGTGGTCAGCGCGGAAAGGTCGGTGCAGACAGTATTTAAAGGAGGTCGCATTTTGGAGGAGAAGAAAACCATTTTCTTCTTCCTCAGAGCCTCCAGCAGCCATGGGAGAGCTTCTTAAGCTTCCATGACCTAGTTTCTTCACCCCAAACACTTCATAAACCCTTTTCATCTCCTAGAAATCACCTTTGAGCTAGAATCCTTCCTCCATATTCATTAAAACCATAGAGAAGCTCAACTCAGAGAAAGGCTGAAGAAAGCTCGAGTTTGACGAGGAACGGCAATGGTTCTTCGACACCAAAGCTAAGGAGAGTAGCTCAGAGGCCTTCCTCTTCAGTTCTGAGGTAAGAAACTCGAGTTTTCCCGGTTGATTTGTGATTTTGGGGTTTTCTGTGAATAGTGACCCATCTGTGATAACGTTAGAATTAGCTCTGGGTCCAGTTGGGAGATATGTTTAGAATGAGGTGAGGAGGAAGGATTAGCTTTCAGTTTGTGATTTGGTGACTGTTGGTTTTGGCTTTAGGTTGTGCATGTGTGACTTGAACTGAGTCACTTGGTTTGAGACATGCAGGAGCCTTGTTGACGGGCTTGAGGTGCCTGAGTGGCCATGGAGACAGTGTCTTGTGATATAGACCGTCCAAGCCTATGAAAACCCTGTGAATTTGGGGTGTTAGAGCTCTGAGCTCATTATGGATGGCTTGTGTTGAGTCTGGAATGACTCTGAGGCCATGGATGATTTAAGTTAGACCACTGAAGGTCTATGGAAAGGCTCGTGTGGATAAGCCTTTTGAACCTTTAAGTCAGATGACTTGGGGTTGATGAAAGGATTGAGGTTCCTTTCTTTGAGGCAGCTGATGACTGCTAGATGAGCTTATGTATGTTTCTGTGCTTATATGGTCTGTGATGTGCGTTTGGTTGCCTTGGTAGGGCTTGACACGAGGTGTCAGAGAAGCAGACCATTGTTTTAGGGGCTGGAGCTGCAGGCACAACTATCAGGTAAGCTCATCGTTCTGGGGGATTATTCCCTTGCTTTTGTTTGCCACCCAAGTGGGTGATGTTTGAATATGCCATGCAATGGCTGATATATATTGCATGAGGAAGGCCAAGGTGGCCTGTTATTGTCGATTATATGTATTGTGAGCTTGAGAGGATCGATGAACGGTACTTGGAGTGAAACTCAGACCGTTCCAGATATATTGAAATATATGATGGCCTAGTGTGTGCTGGGCTGAAATGATGAACCCTAGGATAGACACTGAGACAGTGTGAGGGTAATGAAACACCTGATATTGCAGGTGTGAGTGGCCTTGGGCCTCTAATGGATGAACACTGGGAAGTGTTCAGTGACCTTGAGGAGATGCAGACCATGGAATGGTCTAGGCTGGAATCTATAGGATACTGGAATAGTATCGGGCTAGTTGAGGTTCCCTAGCCAGAGGAAGAGTTTGAGGACTCCCTTGGAATGGCTGATACTCTTTGGGAGGTGCCACTGCTCTCCGCTTAAGACCTAAGGACTGATTGCCCTATATGGATGTTCATCCTTAGGCAATGATGATGAAAGCCTTGAGTGGTTATCCTCAGGCCAGTTCCAGAAAGTCCTGAAAGATTGAGAGCTCCCTGTGTGGATAGTCTCTCTCAGGTGGTAGTTTGATAGTCTGAGGGATTGAGAGCTCCCTGTGTGGATAGTCTCTCTCAGACCGTGATTGGAAGTCCTGAGGGATTGAGAGCTCCCTGTGTGGATAGTCTCTCTCAGGCATGCGAGTGGAAAGTCCTGGATGTGATTGCCCTGTAAAGGAGGTTCTTTCCCAGCCCAGACTGTACACAAATATGTTGTATCTCTAAGAGAGGGCATCCCGAGGGGATTAGAGCCTAGAGCCTCTTAGATGAGCCATATCTAAAGGTGTAAAGTCCTGAGTGGTGACTCAGGCAATGCTTGGTGTAACCACCGCTTCTATTTCGTATTTATTTTATTGGTAATTGAAACAACCGCTTTTATTTCGCTTTTATTTTTCAATTTTTTTTTCGAAAATAATAATAATAACAAAATTCAAATTGAATTGGTTAAGTTTTTAAAACAGCTTTTCAAATCGTATAAAGGTTTACGCGTAATTACCTAACATAATCCATAACGTTCAT
>PYAF01001754.1:42546-59139 GCA_007407185.1 Glycine tomentella | reverse complement strand
TCAAATGCATTTCATTTTCACTTAGGACCTAAGCCATACTTAGCCATTCCCATATTTTGGGCATTACTTGGTCAAGGCTTAGTTCAAAATGTCTCAGTGCACAATCCAACTCATTCCATTTAACCAAACAACAATTAATTTATCCACGCAAAACAAGCACCAAATACATCACACATTCATCATTAGGGCTCACTGTTCAGTCTTATCAATCCTGTGTTGCAATTTTCAAGTGCAAGACTGGTTCAATTTGCATATTTAATTCATTCAGATCAGTTCAGGCATGTTCCTTTCATTTTTATCTCAAGTATGCTCAAAACAGAGTTTGATGATCAAGCATCATGGTTTTCATTTGTGGGTAATCCAATTTCAAATATACTTACTCAAAACCAAGATTACCATAATAAATTCAACAACCATTTTATGAGCACAGTTCATCATGGGGTTTCCAACACAAGCCACTAATTTAAGCACAATCATACATTCTTATCTAAGATCAAACCAATTCATCTACACCTGAATCACATAATATTATTCAAATTATTGAAGGGCCTGATGCATATTTCAGCAATTACTTGTACTCCAAATTCCCATTTAGGCATTTAATCAAACATCTAATGGGCACATAATCAATTCAATTCATTATGCCTATTTTCATCATATCAACATTCCTTAATGAACAAAATCAATACAAGCTTAATTACAGGTGTAGGCACCAAACAAGTAATTATATGCATCCCTTATAAATCAATGTGTCTAATGAAACTTCTCATGCCAAGGAATACCAATTTGTGAGCCAATAGGCAATTCAGTAACTTCGTGCTCACAACAAAGTTTATATAACCACACACAGGCAATTTATTGAGCATTTGGTGAGCCCAGCTTTATCAATCAATATGACACCCCAATTACTAAGTCATATAACCTTTTGTTGACAATTTAACATGAGTACCATAGGAACAGATCAATAATAAAATTCTTACACCCAAACACCAAGAAATTTCCGTACCCAGTGATCCCCTATCCTATGGTTCTTTATCAAAACTCATTGTGAATGACTCTAAGGCAACAATCATGAGGTTCCTATCAGTTTGTGTTCATACCCATACATAATGCAAAGCCACTTAGTGCAAGATGTTACCTTTTCTCCTGCCATACGATGAATGCAAAGTGGATGTAGAGGGGAAGAACTAGACCGAGAAAGAATGCAGGTTTGAGTGTAGAATTTGAGGAAATGGTCAATGGAGGGACTGAGAGAGAGAGAGGAATGCAAGTGAGGTAGGCTTTTAAGGGGTTGAGGATGATGGAAAGTGGTTGATGGAGGTGTTGGGTTGAGGGCGAAAATGGGGGAGCAATTTAGGAAGGTGAGGGAGTGAGGGCACAAATGAGGGAAATTCAAATTAAAAATGGTTTCCGCGACGCCGCGCGGTTAGCGCGGAATCTGGCACGACCCGCGCCGTAAGTCACTGGAGGTTCTTTTGTTTCGGCCTCTCCGCGCGGTTAGCGCGGGATTTCACGCGATTCGCGTGAACAACCAATTTTAGTTCAATTGATGCGGTTTTCTCGCGCTACTAGCGCCGTCCCTGCACCAATCGCGTGAACTGGAGCTGGAAGGTCCCTCAGCCTCGAATAACTGGCGCTATCGGCGCCGTGTTCCACGCGAGTAGCGTGAGATCTTAAAATTAAGGTTTTTGGTTTCGAACATATGGCGCGAAATTATGCAGAAGAAGGCTATAGACTCGAAAGTCTCACACGGTCCGCGTGAGACTTCACGCTATCAGCGTGAACTGGTCGTAGCTACAGCGCGGTTAGCGCGACACTTTTGAACAACTTTTCCTTTTCTTTTTACTTTGCTTTTTTTATTTATGAAAATAGCTAAAGTTAAATACTGAATAAAAATGACATTAATGGAAAACATGCAAAGTAATACTACGCTATCAAAATTTAGAAAGAACCTAAAATACTTTAACTATTCATGCATGAATCCTAACTTGACTACCATAGAGTATGCAGAGTAAGAAACCTACTGCTAACAAATTTAAACATACTGAAAATACTATGTACCTTAAAAGTTTGCTTATTTAACGTCTTAAGCTAGACGCTTACTTCCTTTCAATCCGCAGGGACTTTGAGTGGAACAAAACTTGAATTTCTGTCCACATCTCCCCCAAAATAATGTTTTAATCGATACCCGTTTACCTTGAAAGCTCGATCACTATCCAATGGGGAGATTGCCACTGTGCCTTAAGGATAAACTCCTCTGACAAGGAATGGTCCAGACCAGCGTGATTTCAACTTACCTGGAAAGAGTCGCAGGCGAGAATTATAAAGCAGCACTTGTTGACTAGGAACAAACTCCTTTGGACGGATTTGGTTGTCATGCCACTTCTTTGTCTTTTCTTTGTATATTCTGGCATTCTCATATGTAGCTAACCTGAATTCATCTAATTCATTCAACTGAAGCAACCTCTTTTCATTAGCTTTTGTTAGTTCAAAATTTAAGAACTTAGTTGCCCACAATGCTTTATGTTCAAGTTCAATAGGGAGATGACAAGCTTTACCATAGACAAGCTGAAAAGGAGACATACCTATCGGAGTTTTGAATGCAGTTCTGTATGCCCATAAAGCATCATCTAGCCTTCTAGATCAGTCCTTTCTTGACGTTCCAACTGTCTTCTCCAATATTCGCTTCAATTCTTGGTTGGAAATCTCTACTTGGCCACTTGTTTGAAGATGATACGAGGTTGCCACTTTGTGTTTGATTCCATACTTTGCCAACAAGCTGTCAAATTGCTTGTTGCAGAAGTGAGTCCCTCCATCACTTATGATCGCTCTCGGCACCCCAAATCTGGTGAAGATATTCTTCCTTAGGAATGAGACCACCACCTTGGCATCATTGGTGGGTAAAGCAGCTGCCTCAACCCATTTGGAGACATAATCGACAGCAACCAAGATGTACTGGTTGGAGAATGATTTAGGGAAAGGTCCCATGAAATCAATGCCCCATACATCAAACAGCTCAACTTCTAGGATGTTGTTCAGTGGCATCTCATCTCTGCGAGATATATTACCTGTCCTCTGACAGCTATCACACTGCACAACAAAGTTCTTGGAATCCTTGAAAAGTGTTGGCCAGTAATAGCCACATTGCAGCACTTTGTGTGCAGTCCTGTTTGCTCCAAAATGACCTCCATAATTAGAGGAATGTCAGTGCCACAGAATGTCCAGCACATCACTTTCAGCTACACATCTGCGGATAACATTGTCAGTGCATTGAAAATACAAGTAAGGGTTATCCCAGAAGTACCTTCTCGCATCATGTAAGAACTTCTTCCGCTGCTGCCAATTGAAATCTTCAGGCATAATTCCAGCAGCTTTGTAATTGGCCATGTTAACAAACCATGGACTGAGTTGCACAGCCAACACTTGCTCATCAGGGAAAGATTCATTGATTTCGACTTCTGGTCCATCTTGCAAGTCTTTTTCCTGAATCCTAGACAAGTGATCAGCTACTTTGTTTTCAACTCCAGCTTTGTCTCTTATTTCCAGATCAAATTCCTGCAACAACAACATCCAACGCAACAATCGTGGTTTTGCATCTTGCTTGTGTAGCAGAAATTTCAGGGCTGCGTGGTCAGTATACACAATTACTTTGGAACCTACTAAATATGACCTAAACTTGTCTAGAGCATACACTACAGCTAGAATCTCTTTTTCAGTTGTGGCATAATTGACTTGTGCCTCATTTAAGATTTTACTAGCATAATATATGACATGTAAGCGCTTCTCTTTTCTCTGTCCTAAAACCGCACCTACTGCATACTAGCATCACACATGAGTTCAAAAGGTAGACTCCAATCATGAGTGATAATGCTTTGTCGAGATGCATCAAAAACAATTTTACTAAGCTAATTCTGTAGCACAGAGCTAACCTAGGTCGACTCAGAGACATGATCAATATGGTTCTAGCTTCAAATCATTGGTAATAATAAGAGGGGTTTTTGTCAAACAGTTGGTATGCGTAAAGTAAAAATGCAAGAACACAAACTAAAATTAAAGAACAATGCAAAAATTAACAAGATTATCAAGGAATAAAGTAAAACAGATGAGAAAGCATCAATCCAATTCACTAACCTAAGCTATTTGAATCATCATCATTCCCATAAGTTGATTCTAACATGAACATTCATTCAATCTCAATAGAAGTAGTTCAATCGATTTTACTCCTAAATTGATTGAAACCACAACCCTAACTGAAATGTCATTCAATTAATCTTGTGATTATCATTTGAAATTAAGACATGAATCCATAATCCTAATTCACTTTCAATCCCAAATGCATTCATAATCATGAAAACATAATATAAATTGAAGAAGAAGGTGAATATTCAAGTAGAAACCGAAATACCGAACCGGAACTCCAATTCTTCTCTTGCTTGAGTTAGATCCTTGGATTGATTAGTGATTTAGCCTTCCATGATGATCACCAAGGAAAGCCCCATGAAATGAGTGCAGAAAAATGGAAGAATAGCAAAATGAAAATGAAGAAGATGAAGAACAATGAAGAACACTTGAGAGAAAATGAAGAACAAGCTTTTGATCCTAAAAAATAAAGAAAAGAAATGTAAAAGTTGTTGAATTGTGTGTTGTCCAAGTTTCACTAAGTCACTAATACATATAGTGACTAAGTTCTGAAAATAAAATGGCCCACAAACAAGCCCAACAATCTAATTATTTGCTATTTACAACCATGAAAGTCAAATTCGCAGCCCAAAATTACAAGTGCAGAGGCGCTAACTTCAAAGCTAAAAGTGACCCTCTAAATGACAGAATTGGCCTAGGGCTATTTGTAGAAAACTTGTATATATTTTCGTTATCTTTCCAGGGACTCCTAGAACGATCCATTCGAAGATCGATAGCACCCTATAGGCCCTGCACAAGTCAGATACGTCAAGTGAGCCAAAAATCCGAAAATACGCAACAATTAGCAATTAAGCCCACTTACTTGCCTAGGCCCAAAAACTGAATTAGAATAGGAAAATAAAGGTCAAAGAGAGGTCAAATAAGCTAAGAAGGATAGAAAAATATTCAACTAAAAACCCTCTATCAAGGAGCTATCAACACAGGTGCAGTGGTGAGTTTTTGCTTCAAAGTGTTAAATGCTTCAAGACATGCATCAGTGAAGCAGAATTCAGTGTCCTTCTCCAGCAGTTGGCTCAATGGCTTTGAAATCTTGGAGAAGTCCTTGATGAACCTTCTGTAAAAACCTGCATGGCCTAAAAAACTGCGAACACCATTCACATTAATAGGAGGAGGTCATTTCTCAATTAGTAACAGTTTAGCTCTATCTACCTCTATTCCCATTTCAGAAATTTTATGACCTAGCACTATACCTTCCCTTACCATGAAATGACATTTTTCCTAGTTCAAAACTAAATTTGTCTCTTGACATCTTTTTAAAACTTTAGCTAAGTTAGCAAGGGCCAAAAACAGAAAAATCATCCATAAATACCTCAAGGCCTCTTTCTACCATGTCAGAGAATATGGAAAGCATGCATCTCTGAAAAGTTGCAGGTGCGTTACACAATCCAAATGGCATTCTTCTATAGGCAAACACCCCGAATGGACATGTGAAGGCGGTCTTTTCTTGGTCTTCCGGTGCTACTGGGATTTGATTATACCCAGAGTATCCATCTAGGAAACAATAATAATCATGACCAGCCAAGCATTCAAGCATTTGGTCCATGAACGGAAGTGGAAAGTGGTGTTTTCGGGTTACATCATTGACCCTTCGGTAATCAACACACATTCTCTAGCCCGTGATGGTTCTTGAGGGAATCAAGTCATTGTTGTCATTTTGAATGACTATCATGCCTCCCTTCTTCGGAACTATTTGGACTGGACTTACCCAAGCTGTGTCTGAAATTGGATATATCATACCTGCATCCAAAAGCTTAACAACCTCTTTTCTTACCACTTCTTTCATTGTGGGATTGAGCCTTCTTTGTGGCTGCCTTACAGGTTTAACATCACTTTCCATGAGAATTTTATGAGTACAGAAGGAGGGATTTATACCTTTCAAGTCTGAAATAGACCAGCCAATGGCTGACTTGTGCTCCTTGAGTATCTTAAGCAATTTCACTTCCTCATGCCATTCCAGCCCTCTGTTAATTATAACTGGATATGTTTCATTCTCACCTAAGAAGACATATTTCAAGTGTTCCGGTAGTTCCTTCAATTCAACTTTTGGTGCTCCTGTTGGAATGTCATCTTCCTTCTTCTCCAGCTCTTCTAGCACAGGTTCATTCAATTGAACTGTGTTTTCTTTATCTGCAGTGCTGGATTCTGCAGCAAATATTGCTGCTGCTGTATTTGCTGTACATTCTGCTAAATTTTCTGCAGCTGCTGAATTCTCTTCTACATAATTTGCTGCATAATCTATTGCTGCTACAGTGTCTGCATCTTCTTCATTTCCAGCTGCTGCAATACATGTTTTCATGCCTGCACAAATCAAATTATCCAATACATTCAGCCTAAAACAATCATGTTCATCAGCTGCACTTTCTACTCATCCTTATGGGTGCAGAGTTATCCAGGTTAGACTATTTGACATAGTGCATCTTCTATTGGGGCTGTGTTGCACTTTTTTTCTTTTAGCATTTTATTTAACGATTAACTATTTACATGGATGCTAACAGAGGGTTCTAGAACATTGTGATGATCTAAATACGCAACAAGTTATCATGGAGGAAATCATGTTCCCGCCTGTCACGCGGGTGACCCGAGTTCGATCCCAGGCAACGGCGCCAAAAACTTGTTGCGAAATTAGCACACGGCAAGTGCACCGCTCGTTTCAAGTAATAAAAGTAGGTAAGTAGAGTATCGTTTCCACAGGGATTGGGGTGAAATTTACAGTAGAATTCAGTCAATGTGATTGGAAGTAAAAACAGAGATTGTTTAAGAAGAATTATTGTGGATTAATTGAGTATTTAAATAAAAACAGAAATTAAATAAGCAGTAAATAAATTGAAGTGTTACCAATGAAAGAAACAATTGTGGTCAGGCGCAATCCCCTTTGATTTCTACCTCTTTCACTTAACTGGTTACAAAGTTTGCCTACTCAAATAATATATCTTTCCTATTTTAGTAAATCCTAATTCCTTAGCAATTTAACTCTTTAACAAGAATCCTAATTCCTTAGTAATTCCTATCAAGCATATAAAAGACTACATCATACGGTTTGCTTATTTCTGATTGTTCAGAGAATAAATCTTTCCTACTTCAGCTAATCCCTAATCCCTTAGCGAATTAACCCTTTAATCTAAATTGAAAACCTAATTCCTTAGTGAAGTCTATCAAGTTAAGCATTTAAAAGACCATATTATAAGTTCTGCAGTTACACATCCCTATCCCTAGGTAATGAACAACTGCTATTTTACTAAGGTCAGAAATTAGAATCCCAACGTCCCCATTGCGAACCCTAACCCTCAATACCTAAATAGAATGGCCAATTCTAAATAAGAATAAAACAATGAAGAACAAAGTAAAATAAAACAATCAAGAAATTCTCATTCAATACCAGTAAGTTACAGAGGAGTTCACATCAGTTCATGGCCTTCCCACAATACAAAGTTTAGCCTGACATAGGCCTCAAGAACAACAAAGCTGTTGAAGATTCATGATTCTGCTGAAACCCTAGCCTTGATCCTTAAATTCCAGAGGTTTAGAATGATGGAATGTGATTTGTAGAAGTTTCTCTAGATGATGAATGGATCCTTATTCAGTCTTAGAGGCTTTGTATTTATAGATAAGTTTAATTAGAGTAACCAAGCCTAAAACTATGCAGAATTTCGAAACATATAAAATTAAATCAGGAAACAGAATCTCTGCGGCGCGACCCGCGGGGTCTCGCGCAGATCGCGCGGATTGTTCGAAAGGCTGGCGCTGCTAGCGTGGAACTCCATGCTGATAGCGTGGAGTCTTCGAGCTGGGAGGCTGATACTGGGCATCTGGCGCAGGGTACTACGCGATCCGCGCTGAAGCTTCGAATAAATGGCGCAAGTCGCGTGAGAATCCACGCTGGTGGCGCGGACACTTCTAGTTGGACCCTTGATATTTGGCTTGTGACGCGGTTAGCGTAAACCTTGGTGCGGATAGCGTGATTTCTTCGTGACTGAAGCTCTGCATTTTTCACTATGGCGCGACACACGCGGGATCCGGCATGATCTGCGCGAGACTCTGGATTTGCTTTTCTTCTCCTTTTGCCTTGATTCTCCTCTTTTAAGCCTTAAAATGCACAAATGTTAATGATATGAGATTAAAAACAAATATAATAATAAACTAACTAATTCTATTCTAATTCCTAATTATTTATCTAAATTATAACCTAAAACTAGCCTAAAACTAAGATGTGTTTGCAACATATCAAGCATGACCCTCCAGCCTTCCACGGTGGATATGATCCTGTTGCAGCAGCAAGGTGGCTGCAGGATACACAGAAGATCTTTGAGGTGATGGAATGTTCCGATCACCAGAGGCTGCTGTATGTGACCTATATGCTGCAGGGCGATGCCCATGAGTGGTGGATGACCACAGTAGTGCTGCTGAGAGGCCGGGGAGAGGTTCTTTCCTGGCAGATGTTTGAGGCCTGTTTCCTGGACAAGTACTTTCCCAGGAAGGCTAGAGAGCAGAAGCAGGCAGAGTTTGACAGTCTAGTCCAGGGGGACATGACTGTGGATGAGTATTTGGCTAGATTTAATGAGTTGGCCAAAAATGCTTATTTCAGGAGATCTATGCCTGATGCTGATGTCCTTGCTGCTAAGTTCCAGTGGGGACTTAGAGGGGATATAGAGGTACTGGTGGCCGGCAGTGGATCTCGAGACATGGACAGCTTGGTGTGACAGTGTCGCCAAGTTGAGACTATGCTCAGCAGATGTCGAGGCAAGCAGCCTACTTTCTTGGTGGGCCAGCGGGTAGATAGACCCAGAGTTTCTGACCCAGTTGAGAAGGGCACAGGCAAGGAGCTGGGAGTGTATTTGACTACAGCTCAGAAGCGGCTGAGGGTGCCCGGTCGCAGAGGAGTGCTGCAGAGGCCAGAGACGCCCCAGTGTGATGCTTGTGGGAAGCATCATTGGGGAGTGTGCCCGACGGGTCAGCTGATATGTTATAGATGTGGCAGGCAAGGCCACTATGCGAAAGAGTGTCCTGAGGAGGACAACCAGACAGAGAGAATCTCCAGAGGTACTAGACAAGCTGTCAGAGGGTTCTGACCAGAGGCAAGGTATGGGTATATACCTGATACATATACATGTGTAAATATATGTGTTAGTTCTCCATGTGTGTGATGGAGAGAATCATGCTTCGAGGAAGCGGTGGTTGCTGAGATAGATCGATATGGACCTCCCTAGGAGAGGGGTTTCCTCCTAGCTGGTTTTCTCTGGTTGAGGAGCTTCCAGGGAATTGGTTATTCTTACAGACCAAGAGGATAGAGGTTGAGGAGCTCCTTTTATACCTCGGAGGTGCCATAGACGTGCGTCCATGTGTAAGGGATAGTTCCCGATGGGACGGCACGAGTGTGATTTCAAGTCTCACACCGAGATTGACGTTTAGGATCTCCGTCAGGCCTTGAGGGTTCTCCGCCAGGCATTGAGGGTTCTCTGCCATGCATATTAGGTGTTGAGGGTTCTTCACCAGGCATTGAGGGTTCTCTGCCATGCATATTAGGTGTTGAGGGTTCTCCGCCAGGCATTGAGGGTTCTCTGCCATGCATATTAGGTGTTGAGGGTTCTTCGCCGAGCATTGAGGGTTCTCTGCCATGTGTATATGCGTTGAGGGTGTCTCCGCAATGCGTTGAGGGTTTCTTCGCTAGGCGTTGAGGTAGCTCCGCCATATGTTTGTTATTAGCGTAGAGGTAGCTCCGCTAGGCGTTGAGGTAGCTCCGCCATATGTTTGTTATTAGCGTAGAGGTAGCTCCGCTAGGCGTTGAGGTAGCTCCACCATATGTTTGTTATTAGCATAGAGGTAGCTCCGCCATATGCTTGTTATGGGCGTTGAGGTAGCTCCGCCATGTGTTTGGAGCAGATGAATGCTCATAAGGATATGAGGGCCAGAGAGCCAGGTCGGGTGACCAGTATGCTTGAGATGCGTCCCAGCAGAGGCTTGGACATGTCCTGAGATCTCGAGCGAGATGGCATGGGAGTGATCCATGCGTGATGACAGTCTTTGACTGTGAGCTGAGTGAGCAGCTCAAGAGATGTGCGCCTATCGAAGCCCAGCCACATAATGTGGCTGTGAGGGCTATTTTAGACCAGTAGGATGTTTCTTAGTAGGCACCTGGCTTATGATGAACAAAGTCTTGTTGTGGTGCCAAGAGAGAGAGCTGGTAGATGTCGTCCTTACTGAGGTTCATAAGGAATGGTTGATAGCCATCCAAGGGCCACTGTGATATGTTGGTATCCTGATAGGATTTCCGGTGGCCAGGGATGAGGAGAGACATAGCCGTGGATATGGCTAGTGTCTGGCATCTCACTTGGTTAGTGACAGTGACCCGAAATTATCTCTAGGTATGAGGTGTTCTTCGGAAGGTGTGGAACCTAGCTGAGGCTTAGGTTAGCCTATCATCCTCAGATGGAGGATCAGATGGAGCGAGCCATCTAGATTCTGGAGGATGCGTGGTGTGAGCGTACCTTGGAGCAGGGTATGAGCTGGGGTAGATGTCTGCCTATGATGGAGTTCCTTGATAATGATGGTTCACATGTTAGTGGAACATGGCACCTGATGAGGCTCTGTGGAGGCCGACGGTGTAGGACTCCAGTTGATCTGGCAGAGATAGAGGAAAAGACAGCTTCTTGAACCTGTGATGGTTCGAGAGACTCTTGAGCAAATCCGGAGGATCAGAGTTAGGTTTGAAAGCTCAGAGTCGATAGAAAGGAATATGTGATCCTAGACACCGAACCCTGATAGTGGGTAAGGGTAATCAGAGGTGTCTGAGGCTGTCTCCGATCACAGGTGTAGGATGGGCTTTGAGGGATAGGAGGTTGCCTCCCAGTCACTTGGATGGCATGAGAGTTGCCATGTGTCCTAGTTGGTGGTGTGATGGATACATCACATGTGAAAAGCCCAACCGTGATTAGATTTGAGAGAATCTGATAAATCCTACATGACCTGTGAGGTTTGTGAAGTAAGTTTAGTCCATAGTGAGATATGGATTTGGGAATTTTGCAGACAAAATTCCTAAAAGGAGGGGTGAATGTAATACCCAAGGGTTTGGCGCGGCGTTCCACACGGATAGCGCCAGGGTGTAGGTGTGGCGCGGGTAGCGCCAAGGGCCGCGCGGGTCGCACCAGAAGTGGCTTGGAAAACCATTTCTCTCTGGTTTTCCACGCGGCCAGCGCCAGTTGTGGCGCAGATGGCGCCACAGGTTCGGCATGTCCACGCTGTTGGTGTGGGAGTGACGCTGATGGTGCCACAGTTTCTGTAGCTAGCACGGGACCTGGCGCGTTCAGCGCGGAAAGGTCGTTGCAGACAGTATTTAAAGGGGGTCGCGTTTTGGAGGAGAAGAAAACCATTTTCTTCTTCCTTAGAGCCTCCAGCAGCCATGGGAGAGCTTCTTAATCTTCCATGACCTAGTTTCTTCACCCCAAACACTTCATAAACCCTTTTCATCTCCTAGAAATCACCTTTGAGCTAGAATCCTTCCTCCATATTCATTAAAACCACAGAGAAGCTCAACTCAGAGAAAGGCTGAAGAAAGCTCGAGTTTGACGAGGAACGGAAGTGGTTCTTCGACACCAAAGCTAAGGAGAGTAGCTCAGAGGCCTTCCTCTTCAGTTCTGAGGTAAGAAACTCGAGTTTTCCCTGTTGATTTGTGATTTTGGGGTTTTCTGTGAATAGTGACCCATCTGTGATAACGTTAGAATTAGCTCTGGGTCCAGTTGGGAGATATGTTTAGAATGAGGTGAGGAGGAAGGATTAGCTTTCAGTTTGTGATTTGGTGACTGTTGGTTTTGGCTTTAGGTTGTGCATGTGTGACTTGAACTGAGTCACTTGGTTTGAGACATGCAGGAGCCTTGTTGACGGGCTTGAGGTGCCTGAGTGGCCATGGAGACGGTGTCTTGTGATATAGACCGTCCAAGCCTATGAAAACCCTGTGAATTTGGGGTGTTAGAGCTCTGAGCTCATTATGGATGGCTTGTGTTGAGTCTGGAATGACTCTGAGGCCATGGATGATTTAAGTTAGACCACTGAAGGTCTATGGAAAGGCTCATGTGGATAATCCTTTTGAACCTTTAAGTCAGATGACTTGGGGTTGATGAAAGGATTGAGGTTCCTTTCTTTGAGGCAGCTGATGACTGCTTGATGAGCTTATGTATGCTTCTGTGCTTATATGGTCTGTGATGTGTGTTTGGTTGCCTTGGTAGGGCTTGACCCGAGGTGTCAGAGAAGCAGACCATTGTTTTAGGGGCTGGAGCTGCAGGCACAACTATCAGGTAAGCTCATCGTTCTGGGGGATTATTCCCTTGCTTTTGTTTGCCACCCAAGTGGGTGATGTTTGAATATGCCATGCAATGGCTGATATATATTGCATGAGGAAGGCCAAGGTGGCCTGTTATTGTCGATTATATGTATTGTGAGCTTGAGAGGATCGATGAACGGTGCTTGGAGTGAAACTCAGACCGTTCCAGATATATTGAAATATATGACGGCCTAGTGTGTGCTGGGCTGAAATGATGAACCCTAGGATAGACACTGAGACAGTGTGAGGGTAATGAAACACCTGATATTACAGGTGTGAGTGGCCTTGGGTCCTTTAGAAAAGTATGTTTAGATCATTGTTGTGATGAAGGATTAGCTCTCAAATGTTAGTTTCATGAACCTTGGTTTTTGGCTCTGTGATATGCATGTGTGGCTAGTATATTGAATCACTTGATGATGCTATGATATGCAAGAGCCATGATAATTGCTTTGATGTGTTTGGGAGGCTTTAGAAACGGTGTCTTGTGTGAGAAGAACCGTTCAAGCCATATGTGAATTCTTGAGTTTGGCCTATATAGAGCTTGAACTCTTTGTTGTGTCTTGTGGAGACTCTAATGCCTTGGCTAGGCCAAGATAGACCATTGAGGGTCTACGGGTTGTTAATGTTTTTGGTTGGTCTTGATAAACCTTAAGTTAGAGGACTTAGAGGTTTAGAAAGGAATAAGGTTCCTTTCATGGTGACAGTTGAGAATCATGTGTTATGCTTATACCTTGTGAGGTTGCTTTGGTTTTGATTGAGCTTATGCCTTGTAAAGGGCATGACACCGAGGGTGTCAGTGGCGTAGACCACCGTTCAGGGACCGAACCGCAGAGCACAGCTTTGCCAGGTAAGTTCTTGGTTCCTTTGGGATGTTTCCCACTGTTGTGTTCCACCATACTCCGAGGGAGTGATGGTTGCATTCATGATGCATGCATTAAATGGTTGTTACTTGCTTATAATGATATGTATGCATGATTCTATGCCATGTATGTATGGATACCTGTTGATTAGATCTTCTGACCAGTTAAATAGATATGGACCTCCCTAGGAGAAGAGCGCACCTCCTAGTTTGGTTTGCTCTTGAGTGATGATGATCTTAGGGTGATGATGATCCCTTAAAACCAAGAGATAGGTGGTCCCGTCACGGTTGTGCCATATATGTGCGTCCATGCGTAAGGGCTAGCTCCCGATGGGATGGCACGGGTGTGAGTTCCGATCTCACACTAAGGTTTGATGCTGATGATGATGCATTATGGTGGCCTAGTTCCGCAGTATACATTAGAGCTAGATGACTTGGCTATGTATTGTTATGAGGGCTGGGAGGCCAGATTGTTTGTGATGCCTTGATGACGTGTGTCATGAAAGTGAGCCAGGGTGGAGGAGATGCCTCTAAGGACCTTGAGCTTACTGATATGTATATCTCACCCCATGTGGGCTTTATGTTGTTTCAGGTGACTCTTCTGGCAGAGATGATCGGTCTCAGGGCGGAAGGCCCCAGTAGAGACAGTGTCTGCACGACGTGTGTCAGCTTGAGGAGAGCTTGGTAGCTCATTTTTGCTGATGATGCTTTGTACCCCTGTAGAGGGAAGATGCACACATGCTATGTTTTGTGTTGTATATATATATATATATCTTGTATGCCTTCGTGTGAGGAAGGATCTTTGAGATCAAAGCACTTGGATGCTTATTCCTTTGTATAGACATTGCGAGTGTCAGATGATACATATGTACATAACCTGTTTAAGTTATGTAATTGTGATTCTTCCTGTTTCAGTTGATTGTGACACTTGTGGTTATCTACCTATGTTTATGTTATTCTGGATCAATAGGGGCTTGTGTTGTGATGTGATTTTTACATACTATACATAATGTATCAAGAAATATGGTTTCGAAAATGCTTCCGCGGGGTTTTAATTAAAGTAATTACTGCGCTTATCTGATTAAATAATATGTTGATACACCGGATGCATACGGGGTGTTACATTAAGAATTGTAATTGTTGGGAAAGATTAGTCAAAATATTGTTGCTATCATTGAGCAACTAGACATGACATCGACGATTGCTTTCAATTGAAAAATGCTATTGAAACCCTCATTCATTGGGGAAATCTAGACAGATATGTGCAAGGCCGGGGAGGAAACTTCAGACCTCAATATCATCAGCCACCTCGTGATGAGCAGTGAGAAAGTTCAAGAGTCCTAGTTGATACCAAAGAAAAGGACATTCCATAGAGCAATCTTCAAGGTATTGACATAGAACACCAGAGAGAAGTGGAAAATCATGTGAAAACTGTGCATCATTATGGATCCGAGTTGAAACAGAAGTCGGATTCTCCTGAGAGAAGACCAAACTCCCCTCAGCGAGAGCATGAGGTGATATATGCCATAGCAAGAGGGTTTGCCAACAAAGTTCCATCAAATAATGCTCGGAAAAGACATGCAAGAGAAGTCTTGACTGCTACACATGGCGGAAGAAATTATGAGTCGATCAAAATAATGCCTCTTCCATTGATCTTTGATGACAAAGATATGGACATGTCGATCGTTCCAACTCATAACGATCCCTTATTAGTGAAGGCTTTTATAAACAACAAGGAGGTACATTGTGTTGATTCAAGAGGAGCTATGCATAAATGAACAAGGATCAAGCTTTGGTGTTTTGTGCTTTCAGCATGCCTCATTGGAAAAATGCCAAAGAAGCTATGAAGAACAATTTGATTCATGTAAAAAGGGAAGTTGTGTAATATGATAATCCAAGAGCATATCATGCATAATCATTCATCTAGGATTGTTAGATTGAAGGTCTAAGTAAAAGCAATTAACAAGTAAGGCAATTTAAAAAGCAAAGTTTTTGGAAAAATGATGTTTTCCTGCATTAATCGATTACAGCATTGATGACATCGATTATTTTGTTCTTCGTGCCTTCTGGAAAATAAATTAAGAACATTGTAATCGATTACATATCGAATTAATCGATTACATAGGCTAAAATGAAAAATCTTACTGACTGTCTTAATCGATTACATAATTTCGTAATCGATTACATCTATGCCTATGGATTACATGTTCTGCTGATTTAATCGATTACATATCGTTTTAATCGATTACATAGTACATATGAGAATATAGGATTGTCTGTCTTAATCGATTACCAAATTTCGTGATCGATTACATAGTACATTTGGAAAGACATGACTGTCTGTCTTAATCGATTACTTCACAGAATAATCGATTACATTGTTTATAGCTCAAACCCATAACATATCAAGAGAACTTTAATCGATTACATTCTTGATTTAATCGATTACAAATGCGAAATAATCGATTACAGGAGCGTGTTTAATCGATTATTTTAGTTAGAAAGTTGTTATAAATAAAACCTCTTGCTCTGTGTTTTAGTAACTTGAGAATTTCGAAATCTGAGCATTCACAAACACTCCTAAGCTTTCTTTAGTGTATTTCTGGGTTTCTAAAAGCATTTAGACTTCACAAATTCGTATGGGTTTTTGATCTTAAAGAAGTGAAGCATCATTAAGGTTCAAAGCATAAGGAAAGGGATGCATTGAGTCTGTAATCTTTCTTTCAACATGTTGAATCATTCACATGCATATGTTTCTGGATTATCAGGTGAAAACTTTCCTTATTCCTTGAAGGTGTAAATCTTTTAATTGATTTCTATAAGGATTAGCTTATTGTAAATTGGTTTCTTACATGAAGATTAGAGATAGTGTTTCTCTAAGGGTTGCTGAGTAGTGTTCTCAGTTTTGGGTTTGGTCTCTAAGGGTCTAATAGTGTTTTAGACTTCTGAACTTTATCTAGGGTTGATAAAGAGAAGCTTGTAATATCTTGTAAGAATATTATTTGCAATAGTGGAACTCTACTATAGTGTTGAGTGGAAGAACTGGATGTAGCTTCATAGTGTTTGAAGTGAACCAGTATAAAATTTGTGGCTGATCTTTATTCCTTTCTCTTCATCTCTAAATTGCTTTGGTTGTGAATCAAGTTACATTGCACAGAAAGTTTTAAATTGCTTATTGATTTCTTGACAGAGGAATTTGATTGAATACAAGATTCTTGGTTTC
>PYAF01001754.1:18672-34136 GCA_007407185.1 Glycine tomentella | reverse complement strand
TTCCGTGAGAAGTGGGTTGTTTCAAAATGGGGTGGAAAACACAATTGCTTGAATGATCATGTTTCACAGGGTCACAGACAGCTTGATGCTGACGTAATTGCCTCACTGGTTGTTGGTATGTTTTAATTTACTGTGATGCATTTCGAAGACATATTTGTTTTCAAAGCATGTTGTTGATGTGATTGTTCAATTTTTTTTTAGGAATGATTAAGGAGGAACCATCAGTGTCAATCTCATTGGTTCAGGAGAGGATTACCAACACATTCGGATTTAAAGTTTCTTATCGAAAGGCCTGGTAGGCGAAGCAGAAAGCAATGGCAATGGTTTATGGGGACTGGGTAGAATCTTATGCATTCTTGCCCAGGTGGTGTAACTACATGCTTCGTTTTGCACCAGGTTCTTATTTTGATATTCAGACGAATGATTACTTTGTTGCAAATCGACTGGTACGGGCAAAGCGCGTGTTTCATCGCATTTTTTGGACTTTTGGACAGTGTTGTGAGGCATTTAACCATTGCAAACCCATCATTCAAGTTGATGGCACTCATTTATATGGAAAGTATAAAGGAAAATTGTTGGTTGCCACAACTCAGGATGGGAATAATGAATGTGTTTCTTTGGCATTTGCCGTTGTTGAGGGGGAGACGTTGGAAGCTTGGAATTACTTCCTTTTAAACATTTGCTTCCACGTTACTCGCATGCAAAATATATGCCTCATTTCGGATCGCCACCGGAGCATCATATCTGCTGTTCAAAGTCATCCTGGTTGGCAACCACCTTTTGCGCATCATGTGTTTTGCCTGCGCCACATTGTCAGCAATTTTAATCAAAGATTCAAGGATGCAAGACTGAAGCAACATATGGCATCCACCAATGTCCTTTCTGGATGCATCTGTACACTCGCACATCTGCCTAAACAAATGTGCAAGGACCGCAGAGGCCCAGCTGTATCCTCCGATCTTTGGGAAATCCCCAGCCAACAAACAGATATAGCGTGCTGCCATCACGCTACCTCCAGATCGATTGCTCAGCAGCCATGAACCAATAAGGCGGGCAATGTGCACCTTTGCAAACCGCGTCAGCCGTAGGTATCCACCGGTCAGCTCTGTTTCGTCATCAGGTTCTTCACCGAAAACGTCCTCAATCACCTCCGTCCAATCGGACAAAGTCACTCCGATGACGACATTGCCAGCCGTGGGCAATCCCAAAATACCAGCCACATCTTGTAGTGTGATAGTCATCTCGCCTTGTGGCATGTGGAACGTATGGGTCTCTGGCCTCCATCGCTCAACCAGAGCACTAATCAGGGCAACATCAATCTAAAACAATATCATTAATCAATTGATAACTTTAGTTATGGTTAAATAAAATTTGATTACTAGTATGACGTGTTCCATACCTGAATATGTCGCATGCGTGCGACATGAAGAAAGCCAGCGTCCTATAGCATATTAGAAACAACTTGAGGAATGTCGTCATATGCTGGTCCCCCCGACGCCTTGCCACGTCGAGTCTTTAGTAGTCGTACTGTGCCCTCGTTCCACACAGATTGTGAAACATGGGTGCGCTGAGTACGCCTACGCAGAGCGCCCTATCTGTACGAGGTAGGAACCACATAAGATGTCGGATCCATCGGCTCAGCCTCATGATCGGATACAGAGCGCGGCGAATCAGATCCAGATAAATCGGCCATATTATCAGTAACTTCATACACCAAAAATAAAAACCCATGTTAACAATTATTCCAAATTCACAAATCATTAAAACAACAAATTTCTAAACACTAGACCCCATTCGGCCTACAACCATAAACCTAATGACCGCACCCCAAACCCTTAACCAAACCCTAATCCATGCAACCAGAACCATGACACCAACCATAAACTCAACCCTGGACTAAACATCACATACGTGGCCAACCAAACACTAAACCCTAAACCCTAAACCATACAAGGCCAACCAAACCATAAATCGCACACCATCGTCACATGACCATGAAACCCAACAATACCCCAACCCTAATCCAAACGTCAAGTAACCATGCCAACCAAACCCTAAACCATTAACCACAAACGAATATCACATCATCAAACCATAAACACTACCTAACCATGCTCAGCAAACCCTAAATTTTAAATTCTAATCATTTTTAGCCAAAAGTACAGTACCAAACACCTAAATAATTTTCTATCCACCTAAATTTATGTCACTAACAAATTAACATCATCCTAACATTTTTCTAATAAATAAATCTTAAAGCCTAAACTAAAACAATTATCAAGTAACCTAACATCTATTGTGCTAAAAAATAAGTACATGCATCATTAACAATATAAATAACTAATTAAGAACAACATCACTAAAAGGCAGAGCAAAGCGCTTACTTGTTCGCAAGATTTTTTCTGAACAACTTCGAAATTCAGCAGAGCTTCGCTGCACAGAATATCCACCGAAAACTCTAGAGAGAAGGCAGAGCACTTCTAGAGAGATAGTGGAAAGTGAGGAAATGGTGGGGGGGGGGGGGCTTATTTATAGAATTGGGGTTGTTATAACATGCCTAATCCAGGCATGTTATAACAACCCCAATCTAGGCGTGTTGTAACATGCCCTAATCCAGGCATGTTACACAGCCCCATTTCTGTAAATATTTGTGAAACAGCCCCTTAGCGGTAAATATTTTGTAAAAAAACACCATTTCGGTTCTTTTGCCTACAAAGTATCTAAGTCATAACCTATTCATCAAAGCCTGTAAGGATGTTTCTCCTGGTCATGTATTCACAGAGTTGCCCTTCTTCCAAGATAAGTGGATTCCCTAAAAATTGGTTGATTGCATCAGCATCATAGGGGATCCACTGGCCTCTTACAAAAGAACACTTGTCTCGAATACTTTCTTCAATTGGCCACGCATTAGCATAGAACTCTAAGACAACTGCTGGATCAAATTTGTGCATCAGAGTGGCTAGTTGTCTCCATCTGCGCCTGTTAAGCTCCGCTGTGAATTCAGGGTATTCTCCATCCATCAATCGAACTTTTCTTTCTTTGAGAAACGACCAATTTTTTATTCTCTCAAAACGTTGTTGGTGTTCTCTGCTCTGGAACCTCTGCTTATCAAATATGAAGTCTTCAGGAAGGTTTGAACTGGATCTTTCTCCTACGTGCCTAGCTCTTTTAGTTGAGAGCTTTTTGGGAGCCATCTGAAAAACATCTCAGCATGGAAAAAGTGAATATGATAAAATCTTTAGGAAGCAACAATCAAGAAAATTTTCAGAGTTTTCCTAATTTAATTCAAATAGCAAGTAGATGGCAGCGTATAAGTGATGAAGCAGTCATTCAACTTTTGCAAAAAAAAATGTGTGCTATAATTTTCAACCTTTCTAATGTACATGTCATGAATTATGTCAATAAATTTTTGGACAATTTGACACATATTATTCCAATGCATGCCTTAGCAAATGCAAATCTAAGTGCTAGACTTTTAAGCATGTAATTTGGACATTTTAGTGAAAATTCCAAGTCATGCACAAAGGAGTAATTCAAGCTTTGAAGCCTATGATGAGCTAAAGCATACATTCAAGCTTTCTAAGACAAGTAAGGAGCAATTTTTCGTGCATCAAATAGGAGTAATTCATGGCTGTTTTTCATTGTGGCATTGCACCAAACAGTTGGTGTGCACACTTTTTGGTGTATGAAAATGAAATTGTTTTGTACATAACTACGCCAAAAATTTTAGAGAATAGGAGAAGAAGAGGACCAATTCAGAATATACAATTAAAATCAATCTCCAAATGGACATAATTTCAAAATTTCTTGACTTAACTATGCTTGAAAACTTAGAAGAAAACAATAAGCTACACTACTACAATGTACATATACAAGAAAGCTAGAGGAAACAGGCATACTATAATTATTTTTAAAGGCTGATGGAACTTACTTGATTGAAGTATGGAGAACGAGATAATTGCAGTGACTTGGGCGAGTTAGAGAATAGAAGAAGAAAAAATCACAACAAGAAGCAAGATGAATGTGAAAGTGATTCGGGAAAAATGAGTAAAAACTTGATTTTTGCCTTTCATTTTGGTGCTGCAGACATAGGCTCGCCCAGGCGAGCAATTTGCTCATGGTTCACTCACCTTGGCAAGTTAAACCATTTTTTTAGGAATAAGGAATATTAGTAATGTTTTGCTAATTTATATATAATTGTTTTTAATTTCTAAGAACATATATTTCAACATATATGCATATATTTACTAAGCATATAAAAGAGAAGTTAAAACGTACTAGGTTGCCTCCTAGAAATGCTTCTTTAACGTCGTCTTAGCTGGACGCTTTTGTAGCTCAAACTTCTTGCAATGTACCACAGTGGTGAGCCTTTCAACATTATCACCTAAGTAGTGTTTGAGTTTGCTACCATTTGCAGTCCAAGTTCTTTTTGTGGCTAGATCTTCAAGGGTTACAGCTCCATGTGACATTACTTCCTTTATGGTGAAGGGTCCGGACCACTTGGATTTCAACTTACCTGGAAACAATCTTAATCTAGAATTAAATAACAAAACATGTTGTCCAGGATGAAAATTCTTTTTACAAGCTTTTGATCATAGTAGAATTTAACTTTTTGCTTATAAAGTTTAGAATTTTCATAAGCTGAAAATCTCAATTCCTCCAGTTGATGAAGTTGGAGCTTTCTTTGTTTAGCTGCAGAAGTAGGATCAAAATTTAAAAATTTTAATGCCCAGAATGCTTTATGTTCTAATTCAACAGGTAAATGGCAAGATTTGCCATAGACCAATTGAAAAGGTGTAAGTCCTGTAGGAGCTTTGTATGTTGTCCTATATGCCCACAAAGCTTCATCTAACTTCTGAGACCAATCTTTCCTTGACTGGGCAACTGTCTTCTCTAGGATTTTCTTGATTTCTCTATTTGAAACTTCAGCTTGCCCATTAGTCTTGGGATGATAAGGTGAGACCACCTTATGTCTGACACTGTAGTGTTGGAGGATCTTTTTAAGTTAGACGTTGCAAAAATGAGATCCTCCATCACTGATCAATACTCGTGGTGTCCCAAACCTTGTAAAAATGTTTTTCTTTAAGAAGCGAACAACTATCTTTGCATCAGCTTTTTGTGCAACTATTACTTCTACCCATTTAGTCACATAATCCACAGCCAACAAAATGTATTCATTTGAATAGGACGATGGAAATGGACCAATGAAATCTATCCCCCAACAATCAAAAGCTTCGACTTCCAGAATGTTTTGTAATGGCATTTCATTTCTTCTGGAAATTCCCCCTATTCTTTGGCAACTATCACATCTCTGGACATAATCATGTGCATCTTTAGACAAAGTAGGCCAATAAAATTTTGATTGGAGAATTTTTGTAGCAGTTCTTTCTCCATTGTAGTGGCCTCCATAGGGTGAACTGTGACAATGTCACAAGATGCTTCTTACCTCCTCTTGAGTGACAGACTTTCTCAGGAGATTATCTGCTCCAATTTTAAAGAGCTACGGATCATCCCACACAAAGAACTTGGCATTCCTGAAAAATTTCTTTCTCTGGTGCCATATATAATCTTCAGGAACTGCTTCTGCAGCTTTGAAATTAGTCATCTCTGCAAACCATGGCCTCTCTAAAATGTTGAATAATTTTTCATCAGGGAATTCTTCTTGAATCTCAGGATCTTGTGTGGCTACTTCTTCATTGGTGAGTCTGGAAAGATAATCAGCTACATAATTTTCACACCCTCTCTTATCCTTGATTTCTAGATCAAATTCCTGTAATAGTAGAAACCAACGGATATGTCTTGGTTTAGGTCAACTTTGACTAGCAAATATTTTATAGTAGCATGATCAGTAAAAATCACCACTTTAGATCTTATCAAGTATGATGTAAATTTTTCCAAAGTATACACTATTGCAAGCAATTCTTTTTCAGTTATTGCATAATTGATTTGAGCATCATTCAAAACTTTGCTTGCATAATGTATGACATGAAAAACTTTGTTTTTCCTTTGACCCAAAACTTCTCCTACAGCATAATCACTTGCATCACTCATTATTTCAAAATCAAGGGTCCAATCTGGTGTAGTGATTATGGGTGTAGAAACTAATTTTTGTTTCAAAGTCTCAAAAGCTCTAAAGCATGAATCATTAAAATGAAATGGGACTTCTTTGTTTAAAAGATTGCTCAATGGTTTAGCAATCTTGGAAAAATCTTTGATGAACCGCCTGTAGAATCTTGCATGTCCCAGAAAACTTCTAATGCCTTTGACATTGATTGGTGGAGGTAATTTCTCAATAACACCCACTTTGGCTTTGTCCACTTCAATGCCCTGCACATAAATCTTATGTCCCAATACAATATCTTCAGTTACCATAAAGTGACATTTTTCCCAATTAAGCACAAGATTTGTCTCAATGCATCGCTTCAAGACAGTATCCAGGTTAGACATGCATAAATCAAAAGAAGTACCAAATACAGAAAAATCATCCATGAAGATTTCAATGCTTTTTTCAACAAGATCAGAAAAGATAGCAAGCATGCATCTCTGAAAGGTAGCAGGTGCATTACAAAGACCAAAAGGCATTTTCCTATAAGCAAAAATACCAAAGGGACAAGTAAAAGTTGTTTTCTCTTGGTCTTCAGGATCAACATTGATTTGATTGTATCCTGAATAACCATCAAGAAAACAATAATATTGCTGACCTGCAAGTCTCTCTAGCATTTGATCCATGAAAGGTAATGGAGAATGATCCTTTCTAGTAGCCTTGTTGAGCTTCCTGTAATCAATGTACATTCTCCAACCCATAACAGTACGAGTTGGGATAAGCTCATCTTTATCATTTTTGATAACAGTTATACCTCATTTCTTGGGTACTACCTGTACAGGGCTTACCCATTGGCTATCTGAAATAGGATATATCATTCCAACCTCTAGTAGTTTGACTACTTCTTTCTTGACAACTTCTTTCATGGTTGGATTGAGACGTCTTTGAGGTTGAGCTACAGGTTTATAATCCTTTTCCATTAAAATTCTATACATACAATAAGAAGGACTAATATCTGTTAGATCTGAAAATGTCCAACCAATGGCTTTATTATTTTCCTGCAGGACTTTCACCAATTTCTTTTCTTCTTCCTCAGAAAGATTGGCATTAATGATCACTGGTTTTTCAAAATTACCTGCAAGAAAAACATATTTTAAATGTGAAGGTAATAAATTTGATTCCAACTTTGGTTCCTCTTTCTGCTTCTCTTCCTTTAGTTCTTCAAAGAGGGATTGGTGATAAGAAATTTCTTTGCAGGTGTTCAATTGTTGAACATATTCTGATCTTTATGTATCTCCATCTTCATCTTGAACTGCTTCAGTTAATGCTTTCTCCAAGCCATCTTTCCTGTGAAGAAATCTTTTAGAGTCAGAAATTACCTCATCCAGGACATCTACTCTAAAACATTCTCTTTTATCTGTGGGATGCTTCATGGCTTCAAGGACATTGAACTGCACTTCATCAACTTGCACTCGTACAGTGAGTTTTCCTTCATCAACATCAATTAAGACTTTGGCAATCTTCATGAAAGGTCTGCCAAGAATCAATGGAACTTCACTGTCTTCATCCATATCCATGACTACAAAGTCAACTAGGAAGAAGAATTTGTCCACATCACCAAAACATCTTCAATGATGCCATAAGGATGCTTAATGGCTGTCAGCTAGCTGCAACGTCATCCTAGTTGGTTTGATTATAACTTCCCCTATTCGCTTGACCATGGATAATGGTATGAGATTGATGCTTGCACCTAAGTCAAGAAGGGATTTCCGCATGGATAAGTTTCCAATAGTTACAAGAATTGTGAAACTACCAGGATCTCTTGATTTTTCTAGGATGGTCTTTTGGATAATTGCACTGGATCCTGCATCCAGCTCTATGGTTTCATCATCTGTGTATCTTCTCTTCTTTGTGAGTAGATCCTTTATGAACTTGGCATATGTTGGCATATGCTCCAATGCTTCAGAAAAAAGAATGTTGATTTGCAGTTGTTTGAAAATATCTAGGAAACGCTTGTACTGCCTTTCTTTTGCTTTCTTAGATGGAGCATATGGATAAGGCATATGTTGGACTGGTGGAGGGGTTAACACAACTTTACATTTGTCAATTTTTTTCTTTTCTTCTTTATTCATCACTTTCTTTTCTATTTTTTCATTTGTCTCCACTTCCTCATTTTTCTCATATTCTTTTTCAACATTTTTCTCATCATCTACAAATTTTTCAATTTTTTCTTTCTCCTCATCATCTTTCAAACCTACCACAGTCCCCCTTCTTGTTGTAATAGCCTTGCATTGTTCCTTTGGGTTGACTTGTGTGTTTGCAGAGAAAGAACCACCTCCATGCTCAGAGATTTGTTTTGCAAGTTGTCCTACTTGAACTTCAAGATTTTTGATGGAAGCATTAGTATTCTTTTGATTGCTGATGAACATCTGCATAAACTATGTTAGAGTGTCTTCCATCTTTGATAATCTATCAGACTAAGCTTGCTGTTGTGGATTCTTGTTTGAACCTGGACCACCTCGGTAACCTTGGTAATTTTCTTGGTAATTTTGCTGAGGTCTGGTTTGATTTTGTATGTAATGAACCTCTTCTTCTTGTTGACAATCACCAGATACTGAACAATGGCCATTTTGATGGTCTCCACCACAGAAATTGCATCTTAGGATTTGTTGAACTTGATGAGTTGTGTGTGTTTTCTGTGAACCTCCTTGCTGGATTTGTTGAGGAAGTTGGCCTATTTGTTTGGTCAAGGCCTCTAGTTGTTGAGTCAAGAGCTTATTCTGTGCTAGAATGGCATTTTGAGTATCATGATTCATTATACCTCTCCTCTGTATGGGAGATCTATCATGGTGAGATTGATAATCACTGGTTGCTATGGAGTCAATGATTATAATGGCTTCCTTCGGACTTTTTGACATCATCATACCTCCAGCTAAGGCACCAAGGATAATTTTAGTCTGAGGCCTTAAACCACTATAAAAAATGTGTAATTGTGTAGCATCATCAAAATTGTGGTTTGAGCATCTTCGAAGTAATGATTTGAATCTCTCCCAGGTTTCACAAAAAGGTTCATCTGCTCCTTGGGAAAATGTAGCAATAGTTGATTTGGCACTGATGAATCTTGATGGAGGAAATAATCTAGAAATAAATTTCTCCTCCAATTCGTCCCAAGTGCTCAAACTTTTGTTTGGTGGGACTGAAGCCAAGGCTTAGCTTTACCTGTCAAAGAAAAAGGAAAAGCTCTGAGGTAAACAACTTCAGCATCTTCATCTGAGGCTCCCATGGTGCTACATAACTCCATGAATGTGGATAAGTGTGTGTATGGATCCTTATGGTCTAGCACAGCAAATGGATGTGAGACAATAAGACTGAGTAATGCTGGCTTCAGCTCCACAACTTAATTATTGAAAGGAGAGATGACTATGTTGTTGTAGTGCTTTGGTCCTTGCTGGTATGCATAGTCACCAAGAGTCCTTCTTGGTGGTCTATTTTCTTCTCCCCCTCTGCCAGCCATATTATCATGTATAAGTGGTTTTGAAGGAGAATCGATAAACGAAGTTTCACCCGGTGGTTTATTGGATTCTTGTTTCTTTTTTCTTTCTATTTTTCCTTTCTGTCTTGGTAATTTCTGGATCAAACAAAGGTTTATCTGTAGAAAACTTACCTCGCATAAAGGAAAAAGAGCAAACTACAAGATTTCGTAAGCACCAAGTTTAAAAAGATATACAAAGGAAATTTATACAGATTATAAATAACAAAAGTAAAGAAAAAGTCCTACTAACTAAATTTATACAGATTATAAATAACAAAAGTAAAGAAAAAATTAAATTTCAAAAGAACTAAGTAAACGAATCAATTCACTGGCAACTGCGCCAAAAGCTTGTTAGACTCTTGGCAAGTGTACCAATTTGTCGTTGTAAGTTACAAAATTTATAAAAGTTCATCTCCACAGGGACTTGAGTTTACTTTAGTTAATTCAAATAAAATTTCAACAGTTTAATAGTTTATGTACAAAGAGTGTAAGCGAAAGTTCATTGGATTTGTGCGATAATGAAACTTACAAATATAATGAGAATAAAAATCTAACGGATGTAGAAACTACAGAAACAAATAAAGCGCGCTTAGTTGATTTCAAGAAAAGTGTAGGATTGGATTTCGTCGTTCTTACCCTTAGTATTCAATTAATTTTACCATCCATAAATCATTTTCTATCCTTATTGTTGCACTACTTAAATAACCCCAAATTGATTCCTCGCATTTGAGAATCCTAAGGATATTTACTAAATATCGATCCCTCACATATTGAATAAATATCCCAGCATTAAAATCATAACCGCGTGCTTCATGCAATCAAAACGTTATGTCCTATTCCTAGCAACGTAATGTAATGAGTAAAATCATTTGGTTCAAACCCTAAGATTACTTTCTAGTCACACTTAGGATTAAATTCATGAAACTAATGATCAAGTAGAATCAAGCATTAAGGACATAATGAAATTACCAATAAGGAATAGAAACGATTCATGCGTAAATAAATATTAAAAGAGATGCGTAGGGGTAAGAAGATTACATCCAATCCTTTGAGAGAAGCTAGCCAACCATTGCGGAGGACACCTCTTTAAGGGAAGAATTGATGAAAGGAACCATCACTACTTTTTTTCAGCAGAGTCTCCACTCTAATCTCACTTCTCTCACTCTCCCTAATACTCAACCTAAGCTATTTCTCTCTTAAAAAGCTCAGAAATTCATTCAAGGAAGAAAGAAAACGAAATTGACATTCCATCTCTCAAGCCTTGCATGCGTATTTATAGGTTTTGGGCTCCTATTTGCTTCCACTCGCCCAGGCGAGTGATTTGCCTGTGTTTGCTTGCATGGGCTAGCTAATGTCTATCTCCTTGGAACTTGCAGCTCGCTTGGGCGAGCATTTTTGCCTTCTGTCACTCGCCTGGGCGAGTTAATGCCTTCGTGTTGAAGAAAGTCACTCGCCTGGGCGAGCTATTTGCACATGAACTGCTCGCCTGGGCGAGTTAAAAGCTTAACAATGAAGAAAGGTCTTGGGCTTCGGCCTTGTTGCTTCTGACACCCCTAGTTTTGATCCATATGCCCTTTTTTGTTAGCTTTAATTCTTTGGAAACTTCGAATGTCATCGGAACCTATCAAAATACACACTTGATTGGACTAATCTTTCCAAAATATGAAAAACAACATTTATAGAAGTACTACATTCAAATTGACTATGCTTAGGGTTAGTTTATAAGCAATTTAACTAAGATCAAAAGATAAGTGTCATATTGTAAATTTGATTTGTTCTAAAATAGGGCACTTATCAGTAATTGATTAACATTGATAGTTTAACTTTCATAAACGTGCTAAGTAATCGATTACAATTAGATTGTAATCGATTAACACAAGAAGATCTATTCTATGTTTTATACTGTGTAATCGATTATCATTATCTTGTAACCGATTAATTAGTTCTTCATGGTTTAAGTAATAGATTACCATATTCTAGTAATCGATTAAGTCAGTGTAAAAAAATGATTTTTCCAAAACTTAACCATGAGTATTTGGCTTCTTTATGCAATCATGAAAATCCGAAGCTTTTTAACAAGACATGTGATTTGATAAAACATGAATGCATGTCAATGAATGATGTTTATGCAATGCAAGGGATCAAAGGAAGAAACTCTTAAACAACTAACAAATTACATATGTCTTCAATTGAATGACATGTAAAAAGCTAAAACTTGTCTAAGTCAAGGAGCCTCTTCATCTTGATCCTCTTCAAGATCCCCTTGTATCTAACATACATTTGTATCTTCATCATGAACATATACCTTCCCCTCATATCCATTTCCAGATTTATCAGTAGAACTTCTACAATATCTTAACAAATTGTTAATATTGTCTGTTCCATTGACAAACATGGATAATGCAATCTTTAAGGTTCTTATTTCCTCAAGAAGTTTTACAACATCTTGAGGTTGACCTTTAAGTTCTTGATGCTTCAGATGCTAATTTTTTAGAAAACTTGCAGATTTCTTGTGTTCCTTACATTCCACCCAAATATTGTGTTTACTCACTTTGAGTTCATCATAATCTTTATGTGCTTGTGCACACTCTCTCCAAAGATCATATCTTTCTTCCTTTTGATGATTGTGAAGTTCATTAAGCTCCTTCAGATCCTTTTGAAGATCTTTCAGTTTGTTTTCCAACTCCTGAAAGTTCTTAAGGGTATTTTTTTTTGCTGGAATTTGTCTCTATCTCAATGCATAACTTGGACTCTTTTTCTTTAAGAGTTTTGCAAGCTTTACATGCTTGAGCAGACTTATCCAGTGAACCATCTATATGATCATGAAGGGTTTTCTCAAGCTTTAAATGATATTTGGATAGATTTTTTTAAATCTCTTTGTAGGTTTTTATAAGCTTTTGAGAGAACCGATGAATTAGATAAAAGTTCATGATAAGCTTTCTTAAGAGACTTAGAGGATCATTGAAATTTACCTTATCGTCCTAGTCTGATTCAGATCCTTCAGATGTTGTTCCTGCCACCAGGCATATGTTTGCTTATTCATCATCTTCATCAGAGGAGGACGATAAGCCCCTTATTTTCTTTAGTCTTAAAAAATTTCTTCTTATCTTGACTTTTCTCCAGATTTTGACATTCCGACTTGAAGTGTCCAAACTTTTTGCGCTCATAACAGACTATGGAGCTTTTTGATATCATGTTATTGACACGCACCAAAACAATTTAACTACGTTAATTATGTAGCACAGGATTAACCTAGGTCGACTCAGAGACACAATCAATTTGGTTCTAGCTTCAATTTACGAATAACAGTGAGGGGGGAATTTTATCAAACAGTTTGTGTGCGTAAGTAAAACTTGCAAAAACGTAAACTAAAATTAAAGAGCAACACAGAAACTAACAGAATTCAAAAGAAGTTATGTCAAACAGAATTAAAGCATCAATCTAGTTCACCTCACCAAGCAATTCGAATCATCATTGTTCTCAGAAATTTATCCTATTGTGAAAGTTCATTCAATCTCATTAGAAGCAACCTTATCGACTTAACCCCTAAATTGATTGAAACCACAACCCTAACTGAAATATCATCCAATTAATCTGTGATTAATATTCAAAATTAGGAAATGAATCCATAACCTAATCCATTTTCAATCCTAAACGTATTCATAATCATGAAAACATAATAGCAATTGAAGAAGAAGATGAACATTCACATAGGATTCGAAATACTAAACCAGAACTCAAATTCTCCTTGTGCTTGGGTTGGATCCTTGAATTGATTGAGGATTTAGCCTTCCATGATCATCATCAGTTAAAGCCCCATGGAATTATTGCATGAGAATGGAAGAACAGAAAAATGAAAATGAAGAACAATGAAGAACAAGCAAGAACAGTTGAGAGAAAATGAAGAAAAATGGTTTGATTCTAAAAACTAAAGGAAAGAAAAATAAAACTTGTTTATTGAAATGTAAAGAGTGCTTGCTGCCCAAGTTTCACTAGAGTCACTAATATATGTAATGGCTGAGTTCTGAAAATAAAATGGGCCAGAAACAAACCCAACAATCTAATTATTTGTTATTTACAACCATGAAAGTCAAATTCGCAGCCCAAAATTA
The DNA here is from genome assembly GCA_007407185.1 of Glycine tomentella. Lineage (NCBI taxonomy): Eukaryota > Viridiplantae > Streptophyta > Magnoliopsida > Fabales > Fabaceae > Glycine > Glycine tomentella. The sequence goes on along the minus strand of PYAF01001754.1, from coordinate 20,449 downwards.
CAAGTGCAGAGGTGTTAACTTCAAAGCTTAAAATAATCCTCTAAATGACAGAATTGGCCTCGGGCTATTTGTAGCAAACTTGTATATCTTTTCGTTATCTTTCCAGGGACTCCTAGAACACTCCATTCGGAGATTGGTAGCACCCTATAGGTCCTGCACAAGTCAGATACGTCAAGTGAGCCAAAAATCCAAAAATACGCAACAATTAGCAATTAAGCCCACTTACTTGCCTAGGTCAAAAAATGAATTAGAATAGGAAAATAAAGGTCTAAGAGAGGTCAAATAAACTAAGAAGGATAGAAAAATACTCAGCTAAAAGCACTCTATCAAAATACCCCACACTTAAACTTTTGCACTCCTGGGCAAAACTAAAAGAAAGACTAAGAGAAAAATTCAAACTAAAGTAAACCAAAAATTTAAAGAAAGGGTATGAACAAGGCACACATATTTTTCAATGGATCATAACAATGCACAAAAGTGAGAGAGATGAAAGATGGAAGAATAATGTTGAGTGTAACATCCCGGGCGCTGACGAGGGCGGGGAGTGATCGCCGGTGCAGTGAGGCACGGACAAGGAGCGGCTCCTGGCAGGCTTCCAGCGGGAGGGGTACATGAATGAATCGAATACACACCCGAACGAGAGGGATCCAGAGGCTGTGCAGGTATGGGACTGTACAGTTGAGGATAACTTAAAAGGATTTAATAGGTACTACCTATACCAACAAGGTGCATCTACTTTTCGGTAGCCCATAACTTAAGAACTCCATAGTTAAGCGTGCTTGACTTGGATTAATTCTTGGATGGGTGACCTCCTGGGAAGTTTCTCAGGAAGTGTGTGAGTGAGGACAAAGCACACTGAAAAGTCTTGTGTTGGTATGTAGGGACAGTCGTTGATCCTGCAAGTGGCCGGGCGTTACATTGAGGTAACAAACAATCCATGAAAGCATGATCACAAAGCACAAAGTGAAAAAGTAGTCAAGTTTAGAATCAAGAATGCACCAAGGTGATAGAATTCTTTCAAAGGGTGGCACTCAACCTCACATGATGTGTATGGCTTGTATTTACACTCAAACACCACATGCAACTAGCACATCCAAGCATTGACAAACCTCTCATTCATTCAACTTGAAATACACATGCATCAAAAGATCAAAAAGACTTTATTAGCTTGTAATGAATGGCTTAGGGAAAGGTGGATAAGAAAAGGATATTTAGGCTAAAGCTTAAGAGAAAAGAGGGACAATAGGGAGCAAGCCAACAAGAAAAAAGAAGGGTAGAAGCAAGGTGAAATTTAAAAGAATTTACAAGGATGAAAATGAGCTATAACAACTTTTATTGCATAAATTATTATTATTATTATTATTTTTTGCTTGAACTTCTTTTTCTTTGCTTATACACAATTTTTTTTTCTTTTCTTTGAACTTTTGCTATTTGAACTCTTTCTTTTCTTTTCTTTCAAACAAAACGAAAGACAAACACCCCACACTTGTTTGAAACCCACTCCCAAAATAATTCCAAAGCCCCTTTTCTCCCTAAAGCTAGGGTAACCTGGTTTTCCATAATTTTTTTTTTAGTTTCTAATGAGCTAAACAAGAAAGAAAAGGCTAAAGGCTCAAAGAGGGTGACAATGGATATCAACACAAGGATAGGCTTATTTGGCTAGTAGCTAAAAGAAAGAAGGCCTAAATCATCTCAATCAAAGCATGTGCAACAAGGAATGTCAAAAGAGGCAAGGCAAAACATAGAGTAATCTAGCACAAGGGTGAAATCACACATG
>PYAF01001753.1:8731-23632 GCA_007407185.1 Glycine tomentella | reverse complement strand
CAATCTCAACATCATATCATCTCAATATCATCATCATGCATATCAATATCATCTCATTTGAACATCATCAACTACATCAACATTATCTCATTTAAACATCAACATCCATTTCATCATCATCTCATTTAAACATCATAAACCACATCATCATTATATCATTTATACATCATCAAACACATCATCAATGTCTCATTCAATCGTCACCAACACATTAATAATCATTTCAATATTATCAATGACATCAATATCACTTCATTCATTCACAATCCATATTACCACGACATTGGTATTTTAGGAAAATTCTAAATTAAAGAGGAGGACTACAATATATAAAACCCACTCTTATGCCCATTTAAAAATTTAATAAAGAATTAAATAGGAAAACATATTATAAAATTTTGGGCAGAGTCTCTTCTGTAAGTAAGACTTTTCCCAAAAAAAATCTAATCATTACAATAACAATATCATTCATAGTTTTATCCATCAACAAGCCAATTCATCACATCCCATTAGTTAAAAACAATTTTTCTTGAAAACGAGCACACACAAGAACAAACACATATCAATCATAAATACATCCCATTAGTTAAAAACGTAGTTTTTCTTGAAAACTAGCACACAGCAGGGACAGGCAGTTATCTTCATAGTTGGACTCCCTGGCCCCCATCTATGGTATCTAAACTATCGCCAAAATAATAAACTCCCCTTATCTAACCAGGAGTTCTCCCTATTATAGCTTAGCGGAGTTGTTTCACGATCCCTCAAAGCGCGTGTTTTGGTCTAAATGCAGAGCTCTATATACCAAATCGAAGACAATTTAATATAGATTTCCAAGGTAAGATCAATGTTAACATTTGGGGTCAAATACCCACTCAAATTTAAAAAAAGAGGCTAAAAGGGTATTTTGGGAGTTTACATCAAAAGACATCATTTTGAAATTCCGATCACGCCAATGTGACCAGGGTTCAACAAGTATCACATAAATGATATCAGTTTCATAAAAAGGAGACTTTTATAACATCTCATTTTCAAAGGGTTTTTCAAAGGAAGTGTAAAACTCTCAACAACGGTACCTAAAACACAAGAGACACTAATAGAAGCTTAGACTAGCTAAGAGAAGACAAAAGAAACTAAGATTACCTCAAGGAAACCAAGAAAGGAGGATTGGGAGCTCCATTCTCTATCGAAAATTCGAGAAGAGTTTCGAAGATTTCGCTCCGATTAAAGGGTTCTTCTCCGTGCCGGGGTCTCGTGGCAAGCAACGACGGCTCGTGTGTGTCTCTGATGACTATGGGTGGTGGGGAAGCTTGGATCAATTTGGAGGAGGAAGAACCTCCACTCGCTCAGGCGACCAAAAATGCCTGCACAAACTCGCTTGGGCGAGCTAACCCAATTCTAGAATTTTCCGCTTTAGTGAAAAATTAATTTCTCACATTCCAAATGTTATTTTCATAATCCCAACGGTCAAAAGTTATATATATGGGTTAGGAAGCTATCTTTAAAAGTTTAATTAGATCCAACGGTTAACCAATCCAGAATGATGATTTTACTAAAATAAGTGTTCTGGTCAAACTCAGAATCACACAATTCAATGCAGCTCAAACAATCTCCACATAACTTGACATCTACACCAAGCAATAGCACAATGATAATTTACACAATAATCATTCAACTAATACAAACTTATCAAACAATCAAATAACACGACAATCACATTAAACATCTATTTTCAATTTATCAAAATTTCAGGGTGTTACACTTGGCAGTGAGGAAATCACGCCACCCATGATGATCACATGTAGTGTGGGTGAGAATCTTGTTGCAACACTGTGGGACCCTGACTGATCGTTTCAGTTCTGTGCCACTGGGATGGGGCTATCTTGACTATTGGTACCAATTATTGAAAGAGTTTAAGAGAATCATGCATCATGATAAGAGTCTAAAAGAATCATGCATCTTTGAGGATGTTGTTATGAATATTTACATATTGAATATATTTGCTTAAATTATGTTTATCATAAACTTACCCTGTACTTTGTGTCTGTGGTTGACACCTGCTATGACCTCGATGTTATTCGGGCGAGCAAATGAACAACAAAGAGAGACCACTAGCTGTCTACAAGAAGAGAATTTTGTTTGAAGATATAATATTTTGAAAAGGTTATGTTTGAAGATGTATTTCTTTGTTACGGAGTGTTTTAGTTGTTTGTACTATGTAATAGAATTGATACCAGTCTGTATTTTATTGTACATCAAATTTATAAATATCAATCAGTGAGGAAAAATCTTTTGTAATCTTATTATTTATATTACTTCAGATTTATAAATATTACTCAGTAATGAAATTTTTTTGGAGTATCAGTTATTGAAAAAAAATTGTTATATTCAACTAGGTGCTCTTAAGTAAATTGAAAAGAATTTTTCATTAAAAATAAACAATAACAAGATCGTAAGTTGAGGTGTTACAATTGTGATCATAATTCTCTAATAGTTTTAGAGGAAAAATCCTATCTACTTTGCTTTATTTTTCATGTGCCCCTTTGTGTGAGTTTTGGCTAAAAATTCAGCCACAAATATCATCTATTGGTGAGCCTCTTAGATAAGTAAAAACACTTTAAAACCTAACCTTATTCCTCTCCATTGGTGTGCCTAGCATACCTCCTTTGGTGTTTGTTGGTAGCCTTCAAGAAGTGTTCTTGAGTCTTGACAAGAAGTGGTGTGGATCAACATTAGAGGGCTTGTATCTTCAAGCCTATCCTTGATCATCAAATTTCGAATATAAACAAGGTAACATCTATGTCCTAAAGAATGATTCTTGTGTGGTATGTGTGTTTCCGCTTGAAAGATTTTGTTTTTCTCACATGCCTTCGGGCTTCAAGGTCCTATCTTTCAAGTGGTATCAGACCCAGGTTGCTTTACTATCGACGGGTGATGATACCTTGTTTGATATAATATGTTGTTTGTAATATGATTACGCTTCACATATATCTTTATGTGCTCATGGTTTTGTTTCTTTATGATTCTTTGTGAAAGATTTCAAACGAAACATCTTTTAAGAAAGGAATATGATTCAGCCATGATATGAATATTCAAATGCATTGTTTTCTCCATAATTTTCTTTTCAAAATATATTCTATGCATGCCGTGGTCACATGAATAAAAATTAGGGTTCTTAATTTTGTTCATTTTGATCTTGTTATTTTTGTTATAATGAATTGTTCGTGAGCATAACATAATATTTTTGTGACAAAATTTCTCATACAAGTCTATGTATATAAATAGTTGATTGTATGATTTAATTTTATGTTCTTTGAGAAAGAATCAACAAAAATTTGAATTATGTATTTGGATGTATATTTCGGCCATTTGAGAAATAATAATATTGTATGCTTGTAAGTTGTCTAACCTTTAAAGTGCAGATATGGAAGGGGATGGTCATGGTGCCCGAATTTAAATTTTGAATTTAAATATTTGAATTTAAATGTTTTAAATTGAATTCAAATTTTGTTTTAGTTTAAATTGAAGTTGTATTTTTGAATTTTAAATTTTGTGTATTCTTTTGTTCCTCCAAAGATGTATTGGAGTTTCTTTAATTATTTTGTAATTAGAAAAATTAGGCTAGTGACATTTAGGCATGGAAGATTTCATGATGGAGTTGCGGCCTAGGAGCAAGAAGAAAGAATGCATGAGCACCATGACTATCTCATATAAAATCTGTTTTATATGCTTGTATGTTTTAAAAACGACTAGTATGCATGAGATAGAGTATCGCGAATGTATGTTTTATTATGCATGTCCAAAAGCGACTAGTGTAATCCGATAGATGTTTGACATAGGATACAACTAGCATGATAATAGTACTTACACGTTTGATGAGACCCATTAAAATAAAAGAAACCCTTAAAAGGAATCAATTATTAAGCACATGATTACCTCCCACCACCAATGCCACTCGAAATTCTTCTATATGGCGATGCGCCACAACTCAGTTGGGATCCATTGTTTCATTGAATAAGAGCAGTATTAGAAGTGTGACACACTTAAGGTGCTGGTTAGTGCTTAACTGAATGCATGAGTTGCAAGCTCAGCCGGGCTTATGTATTTGGGGTAATAATGCCAGGTTGGTTGCATGAGATGCACCACTAAGTGACAAGAAGTTGTCAACCTGATGCTAAGAGAAGGTATGAGATACTATTGATAAGGATCAACACATTATTTAGTTTAATTTTGCGGTCTCAGACAAAGATTAAAATAAATAATCATACTCTTAATCCCACTAAGGTAATTTTAAGATAAAATAACCCTCAAGTCAAAATAACAAGGGTAATTGACTTAGATAAAATAGTGGGAGGGGCATGTTATTTAAAGTCTTTAATAATTTGTTCTTATTTCATGACAATATATTGATTAGTTTATCTTTACATCTTCTCAGTTAATAGTATGAATAATCAACTGTCACTGTGCTCTATTCTCGATACGAACAAACTGAACGGTACAAATTTTACGGACTGGTATCGGAACCTGAGAATTGTTCTTAGGGCCGAGAAAATTGCTTATGTCCTAGAAGGTAATTTACCCATAGCTCCTAAGGAAGGGGAAGCTGATTATGAGTTCTACGATATGGAAGCTCATAAGCAGCAACATGAATGACAATACAATGGCAGTATGCATCATGTTGGCATCCATGTCGCCTGAGCTACAAAATCAGCATGAGCATATGGATGCTCCCTCTATCATCTTGCATCTCAAGAAGTTGTATGATGTTAAAGGCAGGCATGAGAGGTATGAGGCCTCTTGAGAATTGTTCTCGTGTAGGATGTCTAAGAGCATGAGTGTGAGTAGTCATGTTCTTAAGATTATTGGGCTCATTGAGAAGCTAGGAAATCTAGGCTTCGTGATGGATGCCGAGCTAAGTAATGACTTAATCCCCATTATGAATTATAACATGCATGGGATGCTTGTGAGCTTGCCTGAGTTGTTAAGTATGTTAACAACTGCTAAGGTGTCTATCAAAAAGGATAAGACACACTATCTTCTGATTGGTGGGCCTAATAAGGCCAAGGGTAAGGCTAAGGAGCCTGCAAAAGGAATCTCCCTTAAGCCCAAAGGAAAACCCAAGAAGAAGAAGGACAACAAGAAGGGTAAGAGTGCACCTAAGGACAAAAGCGATGTTGTGTGCTTCCACTGTGGCAAGACTGGCCATTGGAAGAGAAACTGTCCAAACTACCTGAAGAATGTGAAGGACAAGAAACATAGTGATGCTTCTGCCTCAGGTATTTACATGACTGAGATCAATTATTTTTGTGCTAATCCGACTTCATAGGTATTAGATACCGGTTGTGGTTCTCACGTCTGCAATATGTTGCAGGTACTTAAGAGTTCCAGGAGATTGGAGAAGAATGAGGTTGACCTCCGCGTTGGTAATGGAGCAAGAGTTGCTGCTCAAGTTGTTGGAGATACAGACCTTATTTTGCCTACGGGCCTTTTATTGCATCTGAATAATTGCCTTTATGTTCCGGGCATTTCTAGAAACATTATTTCAATTTCTTGTTTAGAATGAGATGGTTTTTCTTTTACTATTACGGATGGTACATTTTCTATCATTATGAATGATATGGTTTATGCTACTGCTTCTTTGGTAAATGGCTTATATGTTTTAGAAATGGGAACAGAAGTTCTCAATGTGAATGTGAAACGACCTAGGACAGATAATCAATCTTATCTGTGGTACTGTAGACTAGGGCACATAAATGAAACAAGATTGTCAAGGATGCATGCAAATGGATAGCTAGATTCCATGGATTTGGAATCCTATGGACAATGTGAATCTTGTCTAAAAGGGAAAATGACTTGTCACAAGCCCAAAGGGCTTAAAAGTCATAGGACTAGTGAGTTATTAGAACTCATTCACTCTGATGTTTGTGGCCCAATGTCTATAGAGGCTAGAGGAGGATACTCCTATTTCATTACCTTTACAGATGATAAATCGAGATTTGGGTATGTTTACCTGATGAGATATAAATCCAAGGCCTTTGAAAAGTTTAAGGAGTATAGGAATGAAGTAGAGAAACAACGTGGAAAAATGATTAAGACATTACGATCAAATCATGGTGGTGAATATTTAAGCCATGAGTTTCAGGATTATCTGAGAGAGAATGGACTCCTTTCGCAGCTTACTACACCTTAAACACCACACCAAAATGGTGTCTCTTAAAGAAGAAACAGAACCTTGTTAGACATGGTCAGTTCTATGATGAGTGAGACTCAACTTCCAAAATCGTTTTGGGGATATGCCTTAGACACGGCGGCATACCTTCTAAATAGGGTACCGTCTAAATCTATTCAGACCACTCCATATAAGATATGGAATGGTAAGAGACCCAACCTGAGTTATCTCAGAGTATGGGGATCGCCTGCATATGTCAAATCATTGACATCAGACAAGCTTAGTGCTAAAAGCACCAAATGTCTATTTGTGGGGTATCCCAAAGGTACTAAGGGATACTACTTTTACTCATTGGACGAACACAAGGTGTTTGTGTCCAAAAAATGCTGAATTCCTTGAGAATGATTTACTCTCTCAAGGAGCCAGTGGGAGTAAAATTGATCTTGAAGAAGTTCAAGGACCACAAGAACAAATTGAGGAACCCGAGTCTGCACTGCAGGCGACGTTTTCCAATGGAGAAGTAAACACACAACTTCGTATGTCTACTAGGGTCATCTATCCACCTGAGAGGTATGGATTTGTGATTGAGAATCAACAAACCGCAGAGGATAATGAACCAAGTAACTATGAGGAGGCAGTCAAGGACGTTGACTCCTCTAAATGGCTAGAAGCCATGAAATCTGAAATAGATTCCATGTATCAAAACAAGGTATGGACCATGGTTCCACAACCGCAAGAAATTTTTTTTATCGGTAATAAGTGGGTCTTTAAAAGAAAGACTGATGCAAATGGCAACGTTCAAACCTATAAAGCTAGGTTAGTCGCGAAAGGATATCGTCAAAGACAAGGTGTTGGCTATGATGAGACTTTCTCACTCGTTGCCATGATCAAATCTATTAGGATAATGTTTGCCATAGCAGCATATCACGATTATGAGATTTGGCAAATGGATGTCAAGACTGCCTTCTTGAAGGTGGAAGTGTACATGACACAACCTGAAGGTTTTGAATCCAAACGCCAAGAACATATGCTATGCAAGCTGCAGAGGTCGATATATGGGCTAAAGCAAGCATCACGAAGTTGGAATATTCGTTTTGATGAAATCGTTAGAAGTAACGGATTCATCAAGAATGAGGATGAACCTTGTGTTTACAAGAAGGATAGTGGGAGCAAATTTGTTTTCTTAGTACTCTATGTAGACGACATACTAGTAATAGGAAATGACATCCCCACATTACAAACAACTAAAGACTGGCTTTCAGAAAGCTTCACCATGAAGGATTTGGGAGAAGCGACCTTTATACTTGGTATATAGATCTAAAAGGCTGCTAGGATTATCTCAATCCACATATATTGACAAGATGCTAAGAAGATTTAGCATAGAAGGGTCGAAAAGGGGTTTTCTTCCCGTCAGTCATGGGGTACATCTTTCCAAGGCTATGTGTCCTAAATCACAACTTGAGAAAGGCCGCATGAGTGGAATTCCATATGCTTCGGCTATTAGGTCCATCATGTATGCCATGATATGTACAAGACCAGATGTCTCATATGCTTTGAGCAGTACTAGCAGATACCAGTCAGACCCTGGAGAGGGTCACTGGACAGCAGTAAAGACCATCCTTAAGTACTTGAAAAGAACTAAGGATGCGTTTCTGGTCTATGGTGGGGTAGATGAGCTTTCAGTGAAAGGATTCACTGATGCCAGCTTTCAGAGTGACAAAGATGACTGCAAGTCATAGTCAGGGTTCGTATTCACCTTAAATGGTGGAGCAGTATCTTGGAAGAGTTCCAAGCAGGAGACTAAGCAGATTCTATGACAGAAGCTGAGTACATAGCCGCTTCAGAAGCTGCCAAGGAGGCCGTCTTGATCAAGAAGTTCATATCTGAACTACGGGTGGTTCCAAGCGTGGATGAGCCCATACAGTTGTATTGTGACAACACTGGGGCCATTGCGCAATCAAAGGAACCTCGGTGTCATCAAAGATCTAAGCACGTGCTTCGCAGATATCACCTGATTAGAGAGATCATTGATAAGATGGATGTAAAGATGGATTATATTCCCACAGGGATGAGGCTATCTTGACAATTGGTACCAAATATTGAAAGAGTTTAAGAGAATCATGCATCATGATAAGAGTCTAAGAGAATCATACATTATATAGAAATTTTGAGGATGTTGTTATGAATATCCTGCATATTAAATATAATATGTTGCTTAAATTATATTTATCATAAACTTACCCTGTATTTTGTGTCTGTGGTTGACACCTGCTATGACCTCAATTTTATTTGGACGAGCAGATGAACAGTAAGAAAAGATTTGGCAAGCTGCTTTTTGACGAAGGACTTTGTTGAAGATATTTGGTTGAAGATGTTTTGTTGTAATAAATATTTTAGTTATTTGTTCTATGTAATAGAATCTATATCAGTTTGTATTTTATTTTACAAGTATATTCTAGTTATAAATGTTAACCAAACATAGAAATCTTTTGAATATCAGTTAATAGTAACTTTAGTTCAATATTTTTAAGCGAATTGGCAAAGGATTTTCATTAAAAATCAAATAATAATAAGATGGTAAGTTTGAGGTGTTTCAAGAGTTCTGTTTTGTTAATCAACTCTTTCATAGTTAGTCCCTTAATTATTTTTGTGGACATGTATATTTTGAGTTGTAAATACCTGTAAAACTAAATTATGTTCTAAACATGTGCATGATGAGTACTGATTTAATATATGTATACATATGTATTAAATTATTGTAATTATATCGTGTGTACGATGATTATATTATTGCGAAAAAGTTACTACCATTTTCATAATCAAATTAATGGGGTTTTCTCATTAAAATATGAATTTGCACGGTTAAGAGTTAGTGGTATCGTAGCGACGAGGCGGGTCATTATAGATTTGATGGGAAATGAATTGCAAAATTGATTTATGATGTATCAGTGTTGGATTTAGATGAAATACTTTCCTATGTGAGAATTATACACTTTTGAGAGGTTTACCTTTGCTTGAGTGAATCAGGTGTTTTCTCTGATGTTCTTTAGAAACAAAATGTGAATTGATCTTAATCTCATTTGGTTCTATGAATTTCATCTTTGTGCTTTCATATCTAATGGTTGAGTGTTTGAAAAATGTTGTTCTGATCACTTTGGAGGTTGATTCTTTGCAAATCTGTTGGATATAGAAGGAGCTGAAGAAGAAGATCAAGGATAAAACCCATGTCACTTGAAGGTTTTAGCTTTTTACATGCCATTCAATTGAAGGTATTTGTCATTTGTAGAATGATTTAAGAAGACTTATGATCCTTGCGTTGCATAAAGCATAAACATATTCATGCATAAAATGTTTTAAGAAAAATTTAAGAGCTAATTTATGCATATTACATGGCTTTGTCTGTTTTAATCGATTGCACAAGGATATAATCGATTACCAACTTCTGTTTGATTTCGGAAAAGCCACGAAGAACACTTTAATCAATTACTAGCTACTCGTAATCGATTACACAGTACAAAATGTAAATCATAATTATCTGTCTTAATCGATTACCATTACACTGTAATCGATTACACAAGTTCATTTTTAAATTGTACATGACTGTCTTAATCGGTTACCACAATCTGTAATCAATTACATAGGCTAATTATGAAATTGTACATGACTGCCTTAATCGATTACCACAATCTGTAATCGATTACCAAGGCCTATTGCATATACGAGACTGACTGGTTTAATCGATTACTTCATGGAATTATCGATTACTCTGTTCGTTAAAGATTTCCATATTGTCTCAAGAACATTTTAATCGATTGCTTCGTTAAATAATCAATTACATATGTTAAAATAATCGATTACACTTGCGTAATAATCGATTACTATATGTTAAAACTGTTTTCTATATAAAGCTGTTTGGGTCTGCAATTTTAAAAGAGATCATTTTTCATCATATACTTCTGATTACGAAATCCCAACACAAGCAAAAGTTCTCATTGTCCAAGAAACAGTTTTTTGAGTATTAGATTTCTTGCTTGAGATTAAAAGATCATTTTGCTTCATACTTGAATATGAGTCAACAATTTTTTTTTCAAGAGAGTTGATTTTGAGCTTTGATATTCATACAACCTGGTGTTGATTGGTAAAATCATTCGTGCATTCATTCATCCATTGAGGATCACAGGTTGTGTCTTTCTTAAACTTTCTTTTAGATTATTTTGAGTTTCAAAATACTTTTGTAAGGCTAAGTTCAAAGAGTTTATTTCAAGCTTTCTAGAGTAGTGTTGTCTACGGGTAAAGATCTGAGTAGGGTTCTTAGGATCTTGGTGATTTGATTTCTAATAGGGTGTTAGGACTTTGATTCTTTGACTAGGGTTGATAGAGAAAATCACTTGTAATTGCTTGTAAAGAATACTTTTGAATTAATGGAACTGTAATCTAATTTGATTAGAAGAATTGGATGTAGCTTCTCTTGAGAAGTGAATCGGTATATGTGTTTGTGTTAATTTCTATTGTTCTATCGCTTCTTGCTATCTTGATCTCTCAGCTGTTGTGATTTCTTCATTACTCAACAAGTGTTGGTTTTGTGATTGGAATCTTGGACTGAGTGGTTTGATTGAATTGAAGTTGTGTTGGTTTCAAAAGTGATTAAGATCCTAAACTCTGATTTCATAAAGAATTTTTAAAGGTCAAGGTTATTCGAATTCACCCCTCTCTTGGTATTTGAGTGTATTCATTGTCTTCAATTGGTATCAAGTGGTTCTTGAAAGTTATTCAAGATCACTTTCTTTTCAAAAGAAAATGAATACTACACAAATAACTTTTAAAGAGGGAGCCTCTCTCAATCGTCCTCCGATGTTTAAGGGAGAACATTTTAACTTTTGGAAAAATCGTATGCAAATCTTTATTCAATCAAACGACCCAAGTGTTTAGAATGCTATTGAGAAAGGTCCTTTGATTCCTACAAAAGTTGTTGATAATAAATAATTCCCAAGGAGTGGGATGAGATGACAGAAGTAGAAAAAAGAGTTGTACAATATGACTTTAAAGCTAAAAACATGATTACATCTGCTCTTTCTTCTGATGAATTCTTTAGAACTGTCAGTTATAAAAGTGCGAAAGAAATGTGGGCGATGTTGGAAGTAACTCATAAAGGCACTGACGAAGTTAGAAGGTCAAGGAAGCATGCCTTGATTCATGAGTCTGAGATATTCAAGATGAATTCCACATAAAAGATTTCTCAGCTGCAAATAAGGTTCACTCACATTGTGAATCATCTTCTTGGTCTTGGAAAAACATTTGATGCTGAAGAGTTAAACATCAAAATCCTGAAATGTCTTACAAGACCATGGCAACCAAAAGTTACAACAATCAAGGAACCAAAAGATCTATCCAAGATGTACATGGCTGCACTTTTTGGTAAGCTTCTTGATAAACTTGAAATGTCACAATTAACACATTCTGAAAATGTAGACAAAAAGCAAAAGAGTATAGCCCTGAAAACTGCATCATCAAATGTGAAAAAAGAAGACTCAAGTGATGAAGATGAATGTGATGAACATATGAACCTAATAGTGAAGAAATTCAGCAAGTTCATGAGAAGAAATAAGAACAAAAAGCTGTCAAACTTCAACAAGAGAAAGGACAACACAACAACAACTCCACCAACTTCACTTGCTTCGAATGTGGTAAGCCTAGACACATCAGATCTGAATGTCCTATGTTTTTTAAGAAGCAGCAAGGTGAGAGGAATACAAAGAAAGAAGGGAAACCAAAGAAGGCATACATAGCATGGGAAGACAATGATTCAACAACCTTCGAATCAACAAGTGAGAATGAAGAAGCAAATGTTTGCTTCACTTCCACACTAAGTGATGATGAAGAATTCTCAAGTGTTGAAACTGAGGTGTGTCTAAGAGCAAAATCAGCATTATGGTATCTTGATATTGGCTACTCTAGACACATGATAGGTCACATGTCTATGCTCACAAATTTGACACTCAAAGATGGAGAATATGTCACTTATGGTGATAATAATAAAGGAAAGATCATTGGAGAAGGAAATATAGGAGATAGTTTCAAAACAAAGATAAAGAATGTGCTTTATGTGGAAGGTTTGAAGCACAACCTCCTTAGCATAAGCCAACTATGCGACAAAGGACTCAAGGTCTCCTTCAATGACAATTGTTGTTTAATTTCTGATGGTAAAAATGGTGAGGTTATCCATGTTGGAAAGAGAAAAGGTAACATATTGTGAGTTTGTTTGCCATGCTCTGAAAAGCAATCCTGCAATGCTTTTCAAGTTGTAGACTGCAGAGGATTATTATTAGCTATGTTTAATTTAACTTTAAAAATATTTTTTTATTTCTTAAAAGAACTTTTAATAAAGGTATTGTTTTTAATATTAAACTAAACCAAACATGCTCATTTGATTTTTATGCGTCCAAGCCAATAGAACATTACTCCTTTCGAGTTTTAAAGTTATCACTTACCAACTTTATTTGGTTAAAACAACTTTGGCCTTTTACCCAGTTTTGAAAGTCAAACATTGCCTCCATTGTTTTTGATGCCAATATATAATTATCAAAAGTTGAATTGAAACTGCTTAATTTGAATTAAGCATGAATGCAATATACTACAACCTGAGCATGAATGCAAAATAATATACATATTCCTATATATGTCAACAATATTTTCTATACATGTGTGATCTAGAATAAGAGCCAAAAAATCTCAGACCCTTTTAAGGATCTGATCTATTGGGGCTTGACATTTGATCTGATAAGAATCCTTGCAACCCTCCCCATCAATATTACAAAACCAAAAAATTCTACAAAAAAAAGGAAGAAAAAAATTGAAACTTGAACATAACATATAATAAGATAGAGAACAGAGTGTAAAACCAACCAAGGTGCGGATGAAGGTGGTGGCCTGCAACTGTGCAAACAGAGGGATGCGTGACCGGTGGAGAACGACTAAAGGCCAGCTGCGGCGCGTGAGTGGCGGTGGGAGTAACGATGCACGAGTGACGGCAGACGAAGGTGCAGCAATGACATTGCGGCAGTTAGAATTCAAAAACTGAAGAGTGAAAACCAATGAAGTGAAGTTAGGGTTTAATATATATATATATATATATATATATATATATATATATATATATACACACACATGGGTATTTTTGTATTTTAAAAATAGGTACTGGGGCAGGGGCGGGGTCGGGGCGGATACCAGCATTACCAAAATCGCCCCCGCCCTCGAATTCAACAAGTAGGGAAAAACTGAATTTGAACCCGAAACCCTTAACTCGATTTTTCCCTATCAAAATCGAGTCAGGTGCGGACAGGTGCGGGCACATGCAGGTGAAGTTGCCATGCCTATGCATTCATTCAAAACACTAGCTGTCTTGTAAGTAAAACTAATGAGACTTGGTTATGGCATAGGAGAGCTAGTCATAGAAACATGCTAGGTATCCTTGATGAGTCTAACATTTGCTAGCATGTTTGTTATGTACTTGTCTATATGAAAATTGCATCTTATTTGACTAATCAGCACATGAGCTTCAAAATTTGAAATGTGCTGCAGATTCATTGTTCATTCTGCAAAACTTACTGTAATAATCGATTAAGCAACGAAATAATCGATTAAATTATCATTAAAAAGTATTTTTAGAAACAAAGTTATGCTTATGTAATCGATTACCTTGTTCATTTAATTGATTACTCAATGTTTAAAATGATTTTAAAAAAATTGGTTCTTTGGAATAATCGATTAAGACAATAAATTAATCGATTGTGCATGTTATACAAGTTTTTTTCAGAATTATTTTAGACTGGAATAAACAATTATAGTTACGAAATAATCGATTACATATGAAGCAAAGCTTTTCAAAAATCAAAACTTCTTTGGATTAATCGATTATGAAATATGGTAACGATTACAGTTTGATGCTCTGGTTTGTATTCTCACTGACTTAATCGATTAAGCTTTGATTTAATCAATTACACTTATACAGAAGTATTGTTTGCTTACAATTTAATCGATTACAAGCTTATGTAATCGATTATCTATGGCGTTACTGCAAAATCTGCAAGATTTCTTGGAAATCAAAACTGCCCAACTGACACCAAATTCAAAATTCAAATCTTCTAAAAATCATTTAAGCTTCTAATTACTCGAAATAGCTATTACAACGTTTAAAATTCAAAAAAAAAATTAAACCTCAAAACTCTATAAATACTGCTTTTCACGAGAAATTCACACCTGAATTCCTTCTCTCTACTTTGTGCTCATTGAAATTTCTGAGTTTTTTCTTCTCTGTTTCTAGCCCAAACTCTGACCATTCCTATTTTCTAATTCTATACACCATGTCTACTTCTAAGAAAATCAAAACTAGAAAAAGAAAGACAGGGGAATCATCCAATCCTTCTGGGAACATAATGCATTCCTAGTTCCCTGAAGAAAAGGATAGGATGAATTATACCCAATTCAATGCCACTAAGCTGATTATGCCCCCTAAATATCTAAACCTTAACTAGTTCATTATGTTAGTATATGGATGTCCTAGAGACAATCTTTAGATTAGGACGTACATATACTTTTCAATGTTGTCATGAATAAATTATAAGCGCTCTTTATCTTGTTTCATATTTTGTCTCGATATTATTATTAATATATGAGTAACTGGATAAAACCCTTGGAATAGAATAGGTATCTCTTGAATATCAGTGATGGGATCACGA
>PYAF01001752.1:83554-99340 GCA_007407185.1 Glycine tomentella | reverse complement strand
GTAGAAATGGCATTTTTAGTACTGTGGTGGTTCTTTAATGTATAAATTTTGTTTTTGTTTTTTTATTTTGGTTAATGAATTGGAAGCTTCAATTTGAGATACTTAAGTTATGTTTTTATTTATACTAATTTGAATGGTGACCTATGAATGACAAGCTTGTTCAGAACTTGGTTCAATAAATGCCTCATGAGTTTAAATTGTTGGTGTGTCTTTTAATTCATCACCAGCCTGAGCTTGTATGTTGGCTCCATATATATAGACATTTTAAATTAAAAAATAATAGGAATAATAGCTTAATTGTCTTAATATACAGCTTGAATTAATCAACTTTCGGTCCAAAGCTACTATTTAATTAACATGCAGCTTTAATATAATATAAAAAGTTCCAAATATAGAGGAAGATAAATAAAAAAAAATTAAATCTACTACGGTTATGTAAAGGAAACGTAGTGGAAATGGCGTACTAATCGAAGTCGGTCATCCCTTGCAACCGTCTTTGAATAGCATTCTAAACAAAGTCAGTTCATCCATGGCACCGTGGTTGAAAAGCGATTAATCAAAGTCGGTCCTTCTTGGAACCGTCTTTGAATAGCTACTAATCAAAGTCGGTTACATACAATAACCGTAGTAGATTAACCCGTTTTTTTTTAAAAAATTTAAAAACGCTTAATCGAAGTCGGTTACCATAGAAGACCGTAGTTGAAAAGTGACTAATCGAAGTCGGTTCAGAGAGAAAACCGTAGTGGAAAAGAGCTTATCTAAGTCGGTCCTCCGACCGTAGTTGAAATGGTCCTTTATCAACGACTCCTATATCGACGACGGTGCTATAACCGTAGTGGAAATGCTCCCAGAACCGTAGTAGATTTAGCGTTTTGTAGTAGTGCCAACCCAAACCATTTACAAATGAGTTGGTTTTGGTTGAGTTTTATTTTATTTTTTTAGAAAATCGACTCAAACCAACCTATTCAAATTTGATTGGATTGGTTTATGATTTTGATCAAATCCAACTCAAAGCAACCTACTTACACACCTACTTGTGAATAGGATACATGCTTAAGCAAATTTCTCAATGGTTTATCCTCCTATAAAGCTATGACCTTTGGGTTGTGAGAATGAATATGACTTAGAGACTTTAGATCTTTTTGGAAAGTCTCGAAAGTGAAATAACAAGAAACATATTAAAAGGGATGATTGAATAGGGTGTATATGTGTTTTATAAAACTTTTTGCAGAGCAATGCTTTTAATAAGATATAAAAGGTGTTATCATCTGATGTAAATGCATAATAGAAATGAAATTAACAAAAATACAAATTTTATAATAATTTGTTCAACGTGAGCTATGTCCAATCTCCTTCAACATGAAGGGTTCCACTAATCAACCATCATTAAGTGAGGATATAAAAGTTTAGCACAAATACAAAAAACATTGCTAAGCAAATGATGATTGTTTAAGCTTAGATTGTTTTGTCTAGAGGAAGACTAAGAGAGAGTTTCAGAGCAAATGATAGTTAGTCCAACATTTGTAACTACTATTTTCCTCTTCAAGTCTTCTTTATATAGCTCTTGAAAATATGATCATTGTAGATTGTGAGCTCCATCAATCTTCTCTTTTTAATATTTATTTAATGTATGAAAAGTTTAACATATTACTTATTTTTAAGTGTCTACTTTTGAGAAAAAGAACGAAGATAATTATTCTTTTTTTATTAATGAACTCATACCTTTTTTTAGTATGAATGCATTAATAATCAGCACCAAAAATTTATGACAAAATTATACATTCATCTCTTTTATTTTAGTTAATTTTAAATACAGATACTATAATAATTTATTACTTATTAAAAAAAACAAAATAATTTCATCCTCACTCCATGTAGCACACATTCTTTCTCTCTTTCTCTACGCTCCACTCTCACTCGTCACGTTGCAACTTGTAAGCTGGGTGTTGATTCCATTCTTTCAACCTCAAAATTATATATATGGCACATGAATTGAACAATAGAATCCCAATTTAGTTCTTCGACCATGGATTGTACGCTTAACTAATTGTAAGTAATGAAAAATAAGAGAATATAATCCTAATTACTCAAGAAATTTAATAAAACAATAGAATCCAATTTGAAGACATTAACCGTTGATCGATCTTTCTGAACCCAATTTGAATTAACCAAATCCTAATTTTACTATTTGAACCACTTGGGTTTTGACTACGAAGAACACGACACAGAAAGTTATCCTACGTTCTTGATGTCGGCAACCTGTTCTAGTATCTCTTCAGCTTTGCATTCGTTCAATGCCCCTTTGGATGACACTAATTATAGAAATTAATTTGGCGTTGAAGAACCCAAACCAGGTTGAAGTAGCGACAATGGAAGGTGAAATGTTGGAAAGTGTATTCATCACGGTGGTGGTACTATGGTCAGGGCCAGCCCTGGACTAGGACAGACTGGGCGCCTGCTCAGGGTCCAAAATTTTTTTTGTTAAAAAAATGATTTTGCGTCAAAAGATGTCCGAAAGAGAAATGCTTTTTATAAAGCATTATATGTATCTTTATTATACAGTTTTTAAAATTATTTGGGATGTAACGAATTTTTATATATTTTAATATTATTTGTATTTCAAAAAACTTGTATGTTAGAGATTCATTTTTTCCACTTCGCACCCTGGATCAAAGAATTTTCAAGAACGACCTGACTATGATAGAGTTGAGGTTTGCATATAATAAAAGACACAGGATCAAATAGAGGCCATATAGTAACATAAATGAAGAAACAAGTCATATTAAGCACAAATAAGAAACCACACCTTGAGGTATTTCTAGGTTCTTGCTGGAGCATTATGAAACCAATGACATATAATTCTTCATTGGAACACCAGACCATCACAATCAAACATTTTCTAATTAACAGGAAGTCTGTTTGACAAAATACATCCATTAAAAAAAATATAAGAGACTTAAAACATAATGAAAAACACAAAAGCTAAGTTAAAAGAAAAAAAATAAAGGTTTATATGATAAAAAAATTATGATAACAAGCAACAAAAGCTAATATACCTGCATGTACGCACATACATAATAAAATATGTATTATAACAATTCCGCAAATATTTTTTTATTCAGTATCATTTAACAACTTTTTTCCATATAATTTTATCTTAGATTTCTTTGCTAGATTAATATTTCTTTTACGTACATTCTTTGCTAGATTAATATTTTCAATATTTTTTTTTTCTTATGAGTATCATTTAACAACTTTTTTCAATATAATTTTTATTAAAAAGTAAAAACGCATAAATTGAAATAATAATTTCTGATTCGTTTCATTCATTCATTCATCCGTTGTCTTTCATATTTTTTTTTCCCCTCAACATGATGTTCATATATATATATATATATATATATATATATATATATATATATATAAAAGAGTAGTTGAATAACCTTATAATAATACGGAACAATAACAAATTAATCTAATCTCAATTCATATTTAAATATAATAATAAAAATTATAACAACTTACCAAATCCTAATAATAATTTGAAATTTAAATTACACATCCTAATAATAATTTAAAATTTAAATTACACAGTTTAACGATTTTATCTTACAATTCTTTGGAGAAGCTAAAACTTTATCGCCACAGTCAATCTCTTTATTCGTCTTTTTCAAATAGCCAGCATAAACCAGAAACAGAAATGAGATTGTTGTTGCATGCTGCAAGTAACTCCCCCAGGCTTGAATAGAAGCCCACCTAATTTTTCAAAAAAGTTTTGGATCAAATCATTAACAGTCAACAAAATAAAAAATTAGAGTTTGGAAAAGTTTCAGAATCCAGTAATGGAAAATATCATAAGATCGAAAGTATATATACTTTAATGTTGATTATACACTTTGGATTATGGGTAATTAATTTACCTGGAGAGTATGAGACCGATACTGAAGGCGATTCAGGTAGCACAGAACAGACAAACTTGTCTGCATTATTGAGGATGAAAGGCTTAGAGTTAGAGCTACTGTTAATTAGAAGCTGCCAGTGATCATAATTAGAAAAAAAAAAATAACCATCAGCCAGATCATAAACGTTAAAATGTCATAAAATATATGAACAAATTAAAAAAATGGCTGCAAAAAAAAAAATAGTTAATGTCAAAAGAAGAAAATTACGCTTATATATATATATATATATATATATATATATATATATATATATATACACACACACACACACCCCCCTTAGAAACGAGCACGTTGATGCCAGCGTCCTTTGAGTCCCATCCAAATTCAGCAAAGTTTTTCAGATTATAAATGTTTTTGTCAATGTAATCTAAGTAGTAAGGGCGTTTAGTAGCCTTGAACAACCATGCTGCTCCCCCACACCAATTCGTCCTACCATTCATAAATTAGTTTAAGAATTTTCTTTTCTAATATCGCTGGGGTACGTCATCATAATTAAATATAAAATTTGACAATGTTTGTAAAACTAGAATCCACATCAATCTTAGCACCATCACCCAAATGAGCCAAAGAATGAAACACTAGCTAGGCATACCTGGTAGCCACTAAAATCACAATAGAATGGGCATACCACCACTGTCCGAAGCTGTCATTGTATGATCCTCTGTACTTATCCGCAAAGTCAAAAACTTAATTCCAAAGAAAAGTATATAAGAATTAAATATTGAGCTAGCTAAAGTAGTATATTTGTGACAAAAAAATGAAGATGTATATATAGGTAGGTACCTTAATATCCCTTTGGAGAAGTCTTGTAGAATAGCCTATATGATACTTTCTATATACAATTGAAGAGGTTGCAAGTGCTGCTGCTATCTCTGCTGAAACTTCAGAGCCAGGGAAGTCCCTGCTAACAGCAAAGGTTGTTCTTGGGGTGTCCTTGTCTTCAGGTCTCTCCCAGCAATTGTGATCAATACATTTAGTACACAAGGGTATTAGCATGAGAACCCCTGTATTTAAAGACGATTTTTAAAACACTCAATTTTAAGACGGTTTTTATAAAACTATCCTGTTATTTACAAAATTGTCATTATATTTTATTTTAAGACGGTTTTTAAAAAATTGCCTACGATTTCACGTCATAAAATATAATTTATTAAGTAATGTATGTGCCATAGCATGATTCACGTTGCCACATTATGGTGTCAATTGATTCATGTAGCTAACCTCACGTAATGGGAAATGGCTTGGTTGTGGATAAGTGATGGTGCAACATCATATGTGTGCTGGTCATTACAAATTGTTTTTTTATTCTAGCATTACGTACTATTTTAACATATTACGTTTTGTTTACCCGTGACAATTGTTTATGTGGCGTTGTAACAATGAGCTAAGTTAACTCTTTCTATTTTGAACTTTTTTTTTAATTGATTAAGATATGCTAGTGAAACTAACATGACATGGTGATCATTTGAGGAAAACATGTTTATCTTTTGAAGAAAACTTAGTTGTTGATAGAAGCTTACAGGGCAATAACAGGGTTCCAAATTAAGACCGCGAGAAATAATATTATATTTAGAGGCAAAACCTTTAATAAGCAGGGTATCATGCTCAGGGGAGTTGATTGAATTAAAAGATGAAAAGTGGACTATTCACATTGACTCAAGTGCAAGGGAATTATGATTGGTTATTGATTGAAATGTACTGTCTGCAAAGTTTTTAATATTGTATTGTTTGGATTGGTTTGAGAGTGGTAGAAAGTTTATCACGTTTTTATTGGTGGGATGGGGGTAAAGGTGGAATGACATAAATATATATTGTATAAATGTTTATTGTAAATATTATAATTATTTAATAATTTATTGATAATTATTTGAGTGTGTATATACATATATATTTGTATAGATATGGTTTTTTTGAAATTGTCGGTTGGATTTGTTATAAAACAAAATAAACATTAAAAAAATAATATTAGTTTAGAAAAATCTTAATTGATGCCAACAAAAACAATACTGACTAATGTCAACAACAAGAACTAGTTGACGTTGATAAAAATAATTATGACACACGTCGATCAAAAAATCATAACTGATATCTGCCAAAAAATATCACCAATCAACATTGAACAAAAAAATCTAGTCGACGTCGGCAAAAAAAACTTAGTTGATACCAAAGAAAAAACATCATCGATCGATGATGGTTAAAAAATAGTCTCAGCCAATGTCAACAAAAGTTAGCCAAAACAATTAAGTTTTAAATTTTTAAACTAAAAAAAATTTAAATTTTTAGTTTGTGGATGGATTTGGTGAATATCAATCCATGGAAATACTGTTAATGGATGGATTAGATGAATTTTTTTAAATCAAATAAATAATATTGGATTGGATCCGTTAAATATTTTTAATGGATCAAAATGAATTATTTTTTATCCAATCCATTAGGATATGGATTAGGATTTATCCTATCCATCCATTTGTCAACCCTAGAAACAACTATTTTTTTATAATTTTTTTTTTTACAAATTTCATATTTTGTAACAAACACACAGCTTGTATTGCAAATAATTTTTTTTTACTTAAAAAATATTAGCTGAAATCCCCAAAATTAATTTGTTCTAAATATGTCATAACACAAAAACAGAAAAATTTCAGTTTTTATCTAATAAGATTTGAAAACCCAAAAACATAAAAAATATTGAAATTAACAATTATAAAATTTTAAAATATTTTTAATTGTTAAAATTTTCGAAACATAAAACTCGAATACGGCCTAAGAAAGTAACAGAAATAAAAAACTGAAATGTTTTATCTAATAAGATTTGAAAACCAAAAAACATAAAAAAAATATTGAAATTAACAATTTTAAAATTTTAAAATTTTTTTAAAATTTTTTTCGAAACTTAAAACTCGAATACGGCCTAAAAAAATTACTGAGATTAAAAGTAAAGATGGAAAATAAAATCTAGAACTTATAATCTATTTGAGATCATGACATTAATAATGGATCAAAGTGAAATATCTTCTCTTCGAACTCAAATCATACGTACATCTATAAGAAACATTAAAAATGGGATTTGGTGAATATGTAATGAGTTTAATTTTAATTCATTGTCAATATGTACTTGTTTTTCTACTCAGCAAAAAAAAAATGTATTTGTTTTTCTGTATAATCATTTGCTATCACGTCATTAAACCTGTCTAGTAGTAGTAACAAACAACAAAGGTCAAGGTGATAATTATGTGTAGTCGCACTCTCGAGGACGGAATCAAAGGAAATTGATGAGAGGAACTTGTAGTCTGAATAATGTTAAAAAAAAAAAAAAAAAGTCTCACAGCAAAGCCTGCGAGGGTCACAATAAATCTCCTTTAACAATTTAGTAAAACATAGTTGATTTGTTAATTTAATACGCTTAAAGCCAACAAAATTGATTCCATGTCTAATACCTAACTCATTAAAATTGATTTAATAGCTGAACTAGATGATGCACGTGTATCTCGTGGGTTTCTAATGGTGAATGTTTTGGTTTCACATCACATGGGAGAGTTAGAACATGGGGAGCTAACAAAGGCCTCAAAATTTAGATGCAATATCTTGTATTTTTTTAATTATAATTTAATTTTGGTAACTAGTCCTAATAATATTATGAGTTATCAAGATAAAATTATGATTTTAATGGTAAAATAATATTAAAAATGGTTGAAGTAGTATACTAATACCACCAATGGCATGAATCAATAGAAATAGGACTATTCCACTTAACTAGTGGTCTTGTTTTAAATATATAGTTTTATTAAATAATCAGAAAGAGTATTTTATTCTCATAATAATCTTGATAAGTTCAGCAGATTATCTATCGATAAAATTATGTGTAATTTCTTAACAAACAAAAATAATGTATCTAAATTTTGTCCTAATAGTAAACTTGGACAATTGGACCCAACTACTATCATAAGTTTTTACCTCTGCATGAAATGTAAGAGAAGAAACAAATTTGGAGAAAACAACTGGCACGCATGAAAAGTTATCCTAACGTTCCTGGAACAGGCAAGAGGTCAGAGGATCACATGTGGCAAGCTATACTGTCGGTACTACTGTGTGAGTGGAGCCAGTGTGGGGGATTCTTTTCTTTCTTCATTAATTTCATTTAACCATTGTCAATAAGAAATCAAGATAAGGGTCAGAGAAGTCAAAATTATCGTTCCACAGAAGACAAACACCGTACTTGTAAATTCAAATCTTGTTTCATTCTATGTTGAAACTTGAAAGCCTTGAGCAGATAACTCCACGTGGTTGATTTGAGCAAGTTCAAATTTTTTGCATAATATGGCCCCAAACAGATAGAATGATAGGATCTAAAATGTTGCTTTCTCAAGTTCTTGACTTCTTGCAACAGTGACCAAATTTGGCACATATAGTTACCGGATCATGTTTTTTGTCTAGGTTGGAGTCACCGGGAAATTGTAGCTATCAATCGTAAATATTATTTAGCCCACTTTTCAGAGGTTTACACAATCCCAATATAAAAGTTTTGGTTACAAGTGCACAAATCAAAAGTTGTGTTGGGGCCTTTTAGCAATGTACTAAATACTCAACAATTTCGGCTGCATATTGCATAATATTCCACAGCCATTTCATTCATTGTGATAAACTGCACAAGGGTCAACACAGAAATTGTCTGTGAGCCAACCCCTAGACCAAAATAAGGAAAAGCAGCATGAGATCTTTTTTCACACGAGTTGAGTTGAACACCGCCTTTGTTTACGTCATTTACATCTTGAGTTTGGACAGATGTTAAACTTCTGTCCTTTAGTCTTCTTTGTAACAAGCTCCACGTACACACAAGTGGAAGTGATGTAAAGCAATGCACAAACTAATTTGACTGGCTCCTAGAACAAGCATTTAGAAATCCAAAGGATGAATAGCGTGTTTGGTCACACATCATAAACATGGATTCTCACATCTGAATAGAAGTTCCTAGTTCTAGCTTTCACGTCTTTAACCCATTTGACATGATTTGTTGGGTAGGGAACGTGTTTCCAAATACGCATGAACTCTCAAAGCTGCACGATAACCCATTTCACGTCTTTACCCGAGAGTTTTATGTACCAAGACTTGAGAACCCACACACTGAAATTTCAAATCATGCAATACAATTTCTCCACTTCAAAAAGAAATTTACAGTATTGTCAGGCAGCTAGATCAATGATGCTTATATCTTTCTTAACCACAGATATGCTTCTAGTAGGGTATTGTGTGGTAGCTTCATCTATTTACTATATTATATGGACATGGCATAGCGTAACTCATATCAAACTGTGCAGAGCGTATGAGTCAGAGACTGAAGGCAGAACCTTCTTCCCTCTGAAATCCCATACAGTATCACTGGTTCAATCTCAATAAATATGGGAGGTGAAAAAACTTTGTTCCTTCAACCTGTAATCCTACATCTCCTAATAAACTTATTAGAGATATTTACGTATCTACTCCATAAACTTCGAACCTCTGGGAAACCAATTTCAAGCCATGGCTTTGCAGGGCCACTGAAATGGATAACAGCTGCGGCTTCTAATTTCTCTCTGCTAATTTCTGCTGATTGATGGCGATAACCTAAATCAGTCACAAGCATTGATGAACTTATAGGATGCACTTGACCCTCAAATGTCATCAAGGCAGGTGGAAGCACTCCTGGATTCCACATTGTCATCCCGGACTTGAGATTCTGTGAAATCAGATAAACATTGCTGTTTAATGGTATGATGACAATGCTGAAGTAGCAATAGTGTATAAAACTAAATAAATGGTATTTTTTGTTGTTGTTGACATGTGACATAGTTTGCAAGTCCAGAATTATCTCTACTGAATGGCTTCAATAGCATACAGTAGTTCTAAGTGATATTAAACACGTATGCTGAATGTAATGCAGTGCTTAAGACCAGTCAAATATTTCCTAGCATAGCATAAAACAATTAAATATCATATGAACATTTCAAATGGCTCATGTTCTTCATCAACAGAGATACACTTTCAGGGAAAAATGAAAATTTAAATCTTTTCTTGCTAGTTTAATCTTGCATATGGCAGCTTACTAAAATGCATTATGAAGAGTGCAACTCTTTTTCTAACACACTCTACTAATTAAAATTTATTGAGAACTACATCATCAGGAGAGACTCGTTAAACAAGTAGGATGCCTAAAAATTCGTGATTTCCAATAAATTTCAACCAATATTAGAGTATGTTTGAAAAAGTGTGTTAAGAGTGTGCATTAGCATTTCAAAAAGTATTATATACCAGAATGTAGAGGCTTCATTAAGCACATTTCATCAACATACACTTACAAGTTTCAACCATTGATGGTAGGTCTCCGTAATGTTTGTTCTCCTCCAAGTTTCAAGATCAATTATATTCATGCCATAGAGCCATGCACACTGATCACCGTCAAAGTTTGATGCAACAAGAGGATGTGAAAAGTTCAAGTAGTTCATGTATTTACTTCCAGGGCAGCAGCCGTCTCCACACCACGAATTAAATACAGAACCAATGACTTT
Source organism: Glycine tomentella (assembly GCA_007407185.1). Lineage (NCBI taxonomy): Eukaryota > Viridiplantae > Streptophyta > Magnoliopsida > Fabales > Fabaceae > Glycine > Glycine tomentella. The sequence continues at coordinate 88,836 of PYAF01001752.1, read as the reverse complement.
GCCATTAAGATCTAGTTCCCACAAAGAAGATATGTCATGTTGTACTACAACATCATCATCCAAGAATACTATCTTTTTGAGATCTGGAAACAGCTGTTGTGGTCCACAAAAATAAGATGATGAAAAAATCATCGCCAAGCATTTAGACTTTTTATCAGTTATTACTGAATCAGAGGGCTACCAAAAATAACTAATTACCTCAGGCAAATAAATGCGGAGTTGATTCATCAAGGATAGGCTACTGGGCCTTAAAGCCTCCAAATATCTGCTATTCTCTTGAGTATAGTCAAGGTCCTTTTCCTTATTATAGTATTGCTTCCAAATTAAGTGATTAGTTTCTAGCATCTCTTTAATACCAGCATTCACTTCTTTAGACCAGTCATATTGGTGTAATCCCCTAACTTCCACAACTGATTTAATAGAATTGGTGGCAAACCAAGCATGCATTGGAGCATAAGTTTTTTTGTCAGTAACAATATGAAAAACTAGTTTTTCTGGGTTGATTGAACTTTCAACTGTAGAGGTTACAACAACAGAGGCAGCAAGGACATTGTCAGTTAGGAGAACTAAGTGGCGTAAGGTAGGGTCAACAAGGCGCGATACAAATTCAGGAGGGGGTAGACGAGACCTGGCCATAGCATTTACAGCATATTCTTCAGCCAACTTTAGACATAGACAATTTAGACTTTTGGGAACACCATGAGAAGCTAGATGCCAATAAACTGACTCCTGTTGTCTTGCTAATTGCACCTGGCGTTCCAACTGTGATAGCTGAACATGAACAGAAGAAATTGCAGATTTTGTGAGAGGATTAAAACATAACAAACTGTGCTGAATTGAACATTTGTAACTGACAAGAACCTATGCTTCATTGGCCAACAATTCAATGAAGCAACCCACATACAGATAGACTTTGATTATGATGCTACCTTCACCCACATTCCTCCTTATGCTTATTATAATTCATCAAAATAAAAGGAATTCATATACCATGATACCCTTAGGCTTTAAAGGAACCTCTCAAACTATTGGTCATTTTCTGAAAGCCTACTGCAGTTCAAAACTCAACTACCTAAACTTTCAACATTGTTCAATGTAGTGTAAAATAATCTCCCTGTCCATGTATAGAAAAGCCCCAATAAAGAGGTAATATGCACAGTTTGATAAGTTGAAGAACGAGTTATTGTGTTTTGAACCACATGGATCTCTGAAATTGCCCAATAGTTAAAGGTGATTTCTTGCATTTAACCAACATTTTATCTGGGCGATTTTTAGAGCATTTGAGCAACTGCCATAAGCACATAAAATTAAAATTGGAACATGAATAATCAATCCACTAAGCTACAATTCAACTCTGTAAATTTCAGGTTATGTTAACTTCTTTTTTTCCACATTCCTGATCTATAGACCATGTTCTCTATAGCCATCCAATTAAAATATTATATGCCACACAAACTTCAGTTGCACAAGTTTTTTGTTTTTTGGTGAATTCCAGTTGCACAAGTTAAATCAATTTCCTTTCCTTTTTATGTATTTTCTTTAAGCAAGTGTCTATGTTCTGGTGCACGACCAATCGACCATAATATGTTATTACTTATTATGTTTATCAGTTAACTGCATTGGCTTCTCCAGATTTTCACTCCTGAAACGTACACACTGACCCAAGCAATAGATATTCCGGGACAAGCATTTATTATATACGGCACCTCATTGTTAATCAACATCAGAAGGAAACAAAAAAAGGAATCACTAGAAAAATGAAACATCAAGATCATCTCACAAAGAGTAACTAGCAAAAGCAAACGAAGTAAATTTTTTATATACCATGGCTTTGGTCTTGAAAGCAAAAGCCTTAAGGTCTCGTGTTGAGGTCATCTCTTTCACAAGTTCATTGAACGACCCTGCTCCCTCATTAACATTACCATCATTTGCCTCTATTAGCGCTCTGGTCAGCTCATCTCTGAGTTCCTTCAAGGACATGCAGCACCATAGTAGAAAACAAATCATAAATTATCAATTTTTTCCTTAAAAAATTAAAAGGGAGGTCAGAGACCAAGTTGATAAGTAAAGGGCAGTGCATACCAAAGTTAAATGTTTGCTACATCATGCCACGTTTATACGAAGATAATACTTGTTTAAAAGTTGTGTTTGTTTCAAAGATAGAATAACTTAATTTATAATTATAAATTTTATATTAAAACGCGTATTGCTATAAAATGAATTGATCTAATGCTTTCTCAAACAGTCACTTAGTTGGATGTTTCCATAAAAGAACAGAGACCATGAAGACCCTTGGAAGCAGTGAAAAAAGTTGTGAAGGTAGCAACTAGCAGAAAAAGGTAGAATGGAAAGAAATAATTACACTTCAAGAGGGGCATGGTCATGCCCCATTGCCCCACAGGTAGCAGGAATTCAACTTGTGAAAATACCGACAATGCACCACCCATTCATAGCAGTATTATATGATTGTTTACGAATTCGGAGGAATCATTTTTCTTTTTCTTATTTTTTTTGTTTAAAAGGGAAAACAAGTTTTATTGTGAAGCACTGTTCTCAATTTAGATCTATTTCATTTACCCGTTGTTACGTTGTGGATCTTTTCAAGAAGCAATGATCACTATCAAACGATTATAATGATGTAGTATCAATAATTTTAGGTTAAAAAACTTTTAAACTTACAATGCATATCAAAATTATATCCCAAACAAAAGATTTTTTTTTTATTTATCAGCTGCTTAAATAATATATAATGTTAGATTGTATTTCAGAAACTAACTTGAATTTTTAATTAAGTTGTACATGTAAGCCAGTCAATTTTACTTTTTATTTTTTGAAGATAAATAGATGACCCATCCAAGAAATAACAAAGAAGGGTAACTGTTATAAGGAAAACAGAAAAAAAATTGAAAAAACATGTATCACAAAAAATGATCGATTCAGGATTAGGTTTTTGTCCATAATATCCATTCTGCAACTTTTACTTTGTCTTTTTCACTCTTATTACATTAATCCATTCTGCAAATATGACTTTGTCTTGTTTCCTTTTTATCACATGAATAATAACACGTACGCTCACCTGACAAACGACTTTAACCACATGAAGAGGATATTTCAAAAGCTGAAATATATATATCACTGGATAGTGAAAGAAAAGGAAAGAGCAAAGTATCTCATACTGTATGTATGGATATGATCCATTCTGAAGTTGTCTAATGTTGTCAAAATTACGTTGGATTGGGCCTCAGTTGGTGACAGAGAGACAAACCTCTTTAAGCTTATATTTATTTATGGAATAATTCACGGTACTCCATATAATTTAAGAATATCTCATGTTTTAAGATCATTGATAAATCTCATATCCACATATCATCTTTGTTGATTTCTAAGTCGATCACGGGTATAAGAAAATAGTTTATTTTTTATCTACCAATAAAAAATCATTATTATTATAATAACTTTTAAATAATGTTGTAAAAATCATTATACTTAAGATGACTTGTGATTGGATAATAATGCTAAAATAATTTCTAATCAGTTAATAGTATGAAAATATTTACACCAGCAGTACATTAAACTCTAATATTACTCCTAAAACATTTTTCACAACACCTTTTTCTAGATTAGAAATAAATAAAAATATAGAATTCAAAGTGACTTAGATCAAAACAAAACGAACAAATAAGAACAGTTTAATTTTAATACACTGTTAATTTTAAAAAAAAAAACTCATGCAAATCAATTTTATCTCTAAAATTGATAATAAATTTATACAATCAACAATTATTACAAATCGACACTAAACAGTAGTTTTTTAAAATGGCATTTGATTATTTATAAAGTAATAGAATCCAGTATAAAGTAAACTAGAGCCTAGAGGTAATGCAACCTAAATTCAATAGTATAACTTTTTAGGTTTATTATTTTTAAAATATTGGATTTGTCACCCAACAACCTTAACGCTGACAAATTCTAATTGATCACTTTATTAAAATATTGAAACTTCGCAAGGGAATAATAAGGCTTTGCGTTTAACAATTATTCAAATAAGTTCACATAATGCATTATTATTTTTTCGTTAATAATGTATAGTTTTTTAATCTGTGGACGTTCTGTATTAGTTGCAGTTTCTAATAAATTAAGTATGGATCATTTTTTTAAAAATCAGATCCGGCTGCAGCCACTATATTTGAAAAGGTATTTGACTTTTTCTTATCCAAAAAAAGTTATGTTCACAAAGAATGAGAGAGATATTATTTGACGAATTTGAAAATAAGAAACCTACGTGAGTAACGTGACCATTCATATACTAGGGAAAACGATTAGAAAGGTAGAAGTTTACAATTTAACTGCTTGAAAACTATAGTTGCTCTCTTCCCATGTCAATGTTTGCATTGCTAAACATGATTTTACTTGAAATATATTAAAAATCCGCATTTTAATAAAAATTCTATTCCAATTATTAACTTGAGTTAATTTAGGGGCAACTGGGCAAGTCAGTCAAGTAAAGAGAGTTTGCCAACTACTTTGTGAAAGGAGAAAAGGAAAAAAGAAAAAGCATTAGAAATTTACTATTTAAATAAAAAGAAAAAAAAACAAAAAGTGTAATTTGGTAAACGAGATACTTACCAGTGACGTGTCGACTCCACTTAAAAACCTCCACCCAGCACATTCTGCATCAATCATTTTCAACCATATATTCTCATCAACTTTACAATAAATGAATTTATCTTTTCCTATGTTCATTAAATTATCTAATTTCCTAACACATTTTGTCATTATAAATCTGAAAACTAATTCTTCAAAAATAAATTCCCTAATAAGCTTCACAAAAAAAAAATCCATTTATCAATAAAAGAGCAAAAATTAAACAAAAAAAAATACCCAAAAGTGATCATTTCTATTATATATTTTGTTTAAAAATAAAATTATGTCATGCATGTAAGGATAATTTTCAATTTAAATAAATCAAATTAAAAATACAAAGTATTTTAAATTAAATTTAATATTTGTAACCAAAAAATAATTTAATATATTTTTTATTTACTCATTTGTACATATACTTACTAACTTTATCCTTTTTCTATATTTCAATTTTAAAATAATAATTTATTAATAATGCACATTCACACAAAAAAGTAAAAATTATTTTTTTCTCACCAATTATTGTTACAAATTTATATAAAAATTAAAACTTTTGAAATATTTTAATTTTCAAACTATAAATTAATTTAATCATTCTTTCATTCTATTGATATCCTTTTGTTGAACTTAATGAAGATAAC
>PYAF01001752.1:64666-83454 GCA_007407185.1 Glycine tomentella | reverse complement strand
TTTTAAAAGATATTAATTTTAATATGTTTTGTTACAAAAATAACTTTATTATACAATCAATATAAAAAAAGAGAAAATGATCTGTATATGTAAAGATTCAATCAATCAGAAATTTATATATGATGATAGGGTTATTGAGTTTAACAAAATTATTGCAGAATCATATTTATCATGATTTTTTAATTAGTTGACGATATAAAAAAATTTGATACCGTCAATATATAAAGTTTAAATTTTACAAAAAAATTATGCTATCAATTAATTTGAAATTATTATAAATATACTTCTTAAAATAAGTATTATAAAACTTAATAATGCTATAATACATAAAAATCTACAATTAGATAAGAATGTAATTTTTTAATTGTATTAGTTGTATGTAGTATTAAAAATAATAATCTGTCTATAAAAAGTGATTATTTGAAAAAAAAAATTAAAAATAAAACAAGTAAAACTTGAAAAAGCAAAGTTACGCGGTCGCCGAGTTTACTAGGCGTAAAAAAAAAAAAAAAAAAAAAAAAAAAAAAAAAAAAAAAAAAAAAAAAAAAAAAAAAAAAAAAAAAAAAAAAAAAAAAAAAAAAAAAAAAAAAAAAAAAAAAAAAAAAAAAAAAAAAAAAAAAAAAAAAAAAAAAAAAAAAAAAAAAAAAAAAAAAAAAAAAACTTAAGTAGTAAGTAGTAACTGGAGTGAGTCAGTGGATGAGTGTGTGAAACTGTTGTTGTGAAAGTGAAAGGAAAAAAAAAAAACACTAAATAAGAAAGAAAAGTTAGGAAAGTGAAAAGGTTGGAGGAACAAATTACCCAATGAGGAACACGCCGCAGCAGATTCCAGCATCAAGATCGCGATCCTCACGAACAGAAACGGCAGCACGATCCCGAGCACCAACACCACCGGAAACACCGTCCGAGCCGATATCCGGCGACCGGAGCCGGCGCCGGCCGCCATCGCCGTCGTCTTCGCCGATCCCTTTCCCTCGCCGTTCGATATCGTCACTCTCTTTATCCCCTTCGTTGATATGTAGAACTTCATCTCTGCGTTTCCATGAATCAATAATCCAACTCTTCTCTCACACACAGAGATCGATGATTCAGCACGAGATCTGAAGATGAAGCTTCATTACTTCACTTCAGAGAGAGAAACAGTGTTCGTGTTTGCGAGTTTGGCAGAGAGAAAGTCTGAAAAGAGAGAGAGAAATTGCATTTGTAATAGGAAAAAGAGTTCACGGGTTCGGAATTTTTCTGTTTTGTTTTTCTTGGCTCCAATTACGGTGAAATCAATTTTCCCGAGAAAAAAGAGCGAGAAAAGAAAAGAAAATGAAAATGAAAATTTTATTTGTTTGATTTTTTTAGTGATAAAAATATAAAAGTTTTTTTATTCTTCTGGAGAGAGAAATGAGAATGGGCGAGCCGCGTTTGTTGCCGCGGGAAATTATTAGATTGCAAGGGCCACGGTCGCTATTTATATGAGAGGTTAATGCGCAGTTACTCTTTTGCCACTGGGCTTTCAAGTTATTTACAGTTTTGACATTTATTCGTTGTCTCGCCGACACCTACGTAACGTGGTCTGGCTCAGTGCCCAACTTCTGAATGAGTGAGGTCGCTTGTGGAGCATCTGACTAAGAACAATGATAAATCATGTCTCATTGTTTTTTCTGATATTTTTTATTAAATAAAATGTATTTAGAGTTTTATTTGATGAATAATGAATGAGATTCATTAAATGAAATGATAATTAGTAACATCATTTTAATTAAATTCTGGTGAATTTGTCTGAAAAGATAATATAGTAAGGCTGTAAAAAACAGAGTATATAGTTATTAGTTTTTTAATTTGTTTAATTATTCATTTGATACTTATATTTATCTATATTTAACTATTTTCACTTTATGTGTAAAAAATTAAAAAAATTAAGTACTGTTAATATAAAAATATTTACATTATCATTTAATTATAATTCATAATGTATAATAAATTTATTAATTTTATAATAAATTTATTAATTTTATAATAAATTATCTTAAAAATCATACCAAAAATAATTTATGATTAAATGATAATTTAAAACAATTTTACATTATAAATTTTACTTATCTAATTATTTTTTAAGAGAAAATTATAATCTAATATATAATGATAGATAATATCTTTTTAATTATATACACAACAAATTATTGTTTTATGCAAACTTTTAGGTGCTTTGTTGAGAATGAAACTGATGGTAAAATCAAGATGATTGATTTCAATAAGTTGATTATTGAGCGTTCTTTGACATTATTGTGTGCTAGAGAGGGAAATCCACAAAGGTTATGGCAATCTATATATGGTGGCAGCAACGATGGGAAATTCACCTTTTAAGAGCTCTAACTCTAATCGTTAAGTAAATTGTTCTGGCATGGATTTTCTCAACTAGGATTAAAGACTTCCTACCCACACCATTAAAATGTGTAATTTGTCTTGCCTCTAGGTTATGAATGAGCTTTCTATAGTAGCCTGATAATTTGATCAAATCTTATTGTTAAATCCATACATCTATGTTTTAATTATGACAAACCATTAACAATATAAATGATAAGGATGATGGAATTGTTAAACATCCTTAACAAGCATATATGTGCATACATTTGGAGGTGCTTAGAACACTACACATAAAGGTTGTCTCAGAATAACTATCAAGAGTAAAAACCTCATAATATCATTTGAAGCTCATATGCATGATGAAGAGTGTCTCCCTTTGAGTATTTGAGCTTGACAAGTACAAGACAACAAGGTCTTACATAGAAAACATATCAAATGTTATAAAGAGAGCATTCAACATCAAAATAAAGTTACATCATAGTCTACAACAAAATGTTGAAGATCTTGACTCTAAGAACTAAAGTTCAAAATGGTTCAAGACTACATCATATCTTCCATATGTAGTCACTAAAGGAATTGACTTATTAGAAAACTGAAGTTGAAGACATCATATATTTTGTATGCAACCATAGATACTGAGGGCTCATCAGAAGATTGATGCTAAAACATTTCCAAGTGCACTCAAGTTGAAAGGTGAATTTGTCCGTGAAAAGATATGATGTGAAATATCAGGATGGAAGACTAAATTTGCTATGCAGTCTAACCTTGGATAAAACATTAACACACTAGCAACTGCTCCTTCACTTTCGTTTTTATGAAACAATCTAGTTCAGAATACTTTGTGCTATGAAGATCTATTAAAATCGATAAAGTTGTGTTCCATTAGAAATCCATATCAATTGAACTTCATCAAAATGATCCACTTCAATATAGATCCTTTCTCAGCTAACATTAGAATCACCATTTTGATGTATCTTTAGAATATTCATCAGAAAGGTTCTTTAGAATGAAAACTTCATAATGACTTTGCCAGCAATTCAATCCCCCTTTTTGTAGATATTTTGGACACTTCACTTATCTTCATGATTCACATAAATAAGATATGATTAAATCAATTTTATGAATTACAAGAATTAATAATGGGCCATTGAGATGCTTTATCCATGCCCTACACTATATGGCCCCCATCAATCGACATCTAACCCTTAGGAAGTAATTGGACTCGGCTTATAGATGATCGGACTGCCGATAACCTATTCTCAGCCTCAAGTGTTGTAGTTCAAAGGGGTTATATAACGTAGCAAAGCCAATTACTACTGGGCTTGGCCAATCGATCAAGCCATGAAACATGATCCTACAAGAATTGGGGTCAATCTAATGATGATTGGATGGTCCATTATGTAACGTTTGGTAGAGTAGAAAAACACAAGGCCTTAATGAAAGGGAAAAACTAAAATGAAGAGCTTGTTATGTAATTAATGTTAATATTTTTATTTCAATTAAACATTTTTTTTCTTACGAGAGAATATTGTATCAATTTATTAAGGGTAAATAGTCATTTTCATCTCTGAATATGTAGAGCATTGACAAATTCGTCCTTAAAAGATGAAAATTCAAATTTTAGTCCCTGAAAGTGAGAAAATGTAACAAATTCATCCATCTATTAACTTATGTTCGTTAACGTTAATGAAAAAGTCTATATGACACTTTCAGGGATGAATTTATCAGCGCTCTACACATTCAAAGACTAAAATGTTTATTTATCCAAAATATAATTTAATCTTTATCTTTTTCGCTTTTTAAATCGTTGCAAACATAACATTACACTAAACACTTAAAACAATTAATACTTATTTGAAAATATAGAAGTAATTAAAAAGGGATATTTAAGAAGAAAACGATGGCTCGTGACCCTTTACAGCTAATCATGCACATATGGGATAGGGAAATGGAACCCCACCTTTGAGAGTAGTGTTTCCATGACCCCAACAATTAGGCAAACAGGAATCGTATCCCACTTGTTTGTTGCGCTTAATGACGCAATAATCCTGTAACCTCGGCATCACTCATTGCTGCAATGAGGTTGAACTTCTCATTTTTGTTAATTTTATGTATTTTTCATGAATAATTCTTACCTTCATAGTTGTGCATGTCTGATATTTTAATGGTTTGTATTCAATTCAATCATGCAAATTTTTTTATCCAACTATCGACTCTCATAATCATATATATATATATATATATATATATGCATGTTCAAATCCATATGGTTTGAAATGTAATTTGTATATTAATTCTTAATTACTATATTTACTTCAATAATATATTCTTATTAATCTTTACCAAAACAATCTCCATATTAAGAAATATTTAATAACACTTCAAAAAGTAAGCATTTGTCTTAGTTTATATATACCATTAATTAATAAAAAATTATGATAAATATTAGATACTTTTAAAATATATTTGTTATACTGACAATTTATCATGGAATGAAAGTCAAAAAAAAAATATTTAAACTACTATTGCATATTATTTATTTAATTATATTTTTATTTTGTATATATTCTTGTTAAAAAGGTTTAGTGGGACAATATTTATACACCTAAACTAAGCAAATATTTTAATTAAGGCTTGTCTGTTGGGCTAATTAAAATTTTAAAGGAAACTAGTAAATATTAATTACTATTCAATTCTATAAAATCCAGGCTTCTTTCATGCTTATATCAAAGGCTGTAGAAGATATAATCAAATCATAAGTTTGTTTGTAAACTTTACTTTTACTTTTTAAATAAAATATTCATTGGTCTTAATTTTTATATTTTTATTTTATTAATATTTTTGTGTCCTTTTTGTTATGTATTACTATTAAATGATAACACCACTACAAGAAAAATGACTTATACCTACGGAAATTTTTACCTACAAACATAAATTACTGTAGGTAAAAGTCAAAAAATACTTATACCTACCATTATTTGACGTAGGTAAAACTTAACGACTTATACCTACCATTATTTGGTGTAGGTAAATTCATTAAAACTAAAAATGACTTCTACCTACAACTATTTTATGTAGTTAATTATTTTTAAATAAGAAAACAAAAATAACCACTTTTAAATTAAAAAGATTATAAATAAACAATTTAAATTTAAGAGATTATAAATTGGTTAGTATTTTTTTCATTCTGAAAGTCATTAGACACTTGTTCATGATTGTCTTCAGTTGTCCTTTACTCTATAATTTTCATCTTTTGTTTAGGATATGACTCAGCAGCCACCATGGCAAGAATTAGTTGCCACTGATCTGCATGGGAATGAATGACATTTTAGACATATTTTTCGAGGTATGTAGCTTACCAGCCCCCCATCCCCAATCTTTGGACTGTTTTATCATGTGAACATGTTAAAGAGTGTGATTATTGGATATTTATACAGATTGAATATGCCAAGTAAGCATACTGCTTTGGAATATAACAATTTTTTCAAAGTAAAACAAATTTTAGGACTTGTGTTAATGCCAAGCATGCTCAATAATTTTTCATATTTTTCATCTGAGGGCAAGACAAAGTACTTTGCATATTTTTCATTGCTTTTTGCTCCTCCTAGTTGGTGATTGTGGTTTTGTTTTTCTTGTATGCATATTCTAGGGGTGAAAATGGAGAGCTGCGAGTTGGAGTTAGGAGGCTCATGAGACAGCAAAGCAACATGCCATCTAAGTTGAATTATTAGTGATAGAAAAATGAAAAAGTTGGCTCATGCATCAAACCACTTAGAAAAAAGAAAATATCATTCAATCTAGTTGACTTTTATATCTGTGTTTGCTTAACTTAGGGTCATGATTGGAATAAGATAGCAGGTCTACTCCATACTCCTTTTGAGTTTTTTTACAAGCTGGTTATTGGAATTGCATTGGATAAAGTGTGATTTGGCATTGAGTTGGTGAATGAGACAACTCTTTTAATAACTTTTATGTCAATTGTGATATTTTGTTATCACTTTTAATGATTGATATTTAGATATTATCTTGTGTATTCCTAGATTATGAATTTACTTGACTTGGTTCAAAATATTAAGATTGTTAAGTTTCGTATATTATTCAATATTCAATAATCTTTCCTTCAATTATATTATTTTTTCATAAAATTTAGTAATAAGAAAATAAAATATATGTAGTTTAATTTTTATTATTATATGACTTTTACCTACAGTTGAATGTTGTAGGTATATGTTACTGACTTTTACCTTCAGTCAGAGATTGTAGGTATACGTAAATGACTTTTACCTACAGTTAGAGATTGTAGGTATACGTTATTGACTTTTACCTACACCTAGAATAAATTGTAAGTACTACCTATAGTGACAGACAAATATAATCATAGGTAAAGATATGTCTGTAGGTAAAACTTGTACATACAGACTAATAACCGTCACAATACACCCCCTCAAAGTTGACGGGAAAAGTGTCCGTAGGTAAATGTCGATTATACTTTTACCTACAAATTATTAACTTATAGTGACGGATTTTGTTTGTAGGTATAAGTCATTTTTCTTGTAGTGACATGACAATTACATTAGTAACTACATCATTAATTAGCCAGAATACCAATCATATATATATATATATATATATATATATATATATATATATAGTTAAACTATACTTTTAGTTACTTATCTTTTTACAAAATTTATTTTTAGTTCCTTAACAATTTTTTTATCAATATTAGTCCTTCATTTTTTTCAACAAAATTCACTTTAGTCCCTCACAATTTTTTGACCAATTAATCTTAATCCTCAATTATTATTCATTATTGTTTTTAGTCACTCCTATAAAGTATTAACGTTAAGTGATGTTGCAACCACGTTAAAAGTCACATGAATTAAGTACCACTACTAGCTATAGTTTGAGCTGACAGACACATGATAAAATATTAGTTCCATTACCAAAAAAAATTGGTATTTCTAACAATAAAAGTTCGTCATTAACTTCTAAAATCTGTCGGTAATTCAAAATTTTCAACGGACATAGATTCATCGGTAAAATGCTCGTAGAAAATTTTAACCATCGAAATTTTGTTGTCCGTCAATAATTTCTGACAGAAATTTCAGTCAGTAGGTTATGTAGAAAATTACCGACGGATTATTTCATCGATAATTTCTCACAGATTGATCCATCTGTAATTTCCAATGGAAAAATCCATTGGTAATTTCTCACGGATTGATCCGTCTGTAATTTCCGACCCAAAAATCCGTCGATAACTCCCACGGAATGATCCTTCTGTAATTTTCGATGGAAATATTCGTCAAAAATCCATATGTTGGAAATTACCGACGCCTTTTTCTGTAGCAAAATCCATCTATAACTTATTTTCTATAATTCTTTATTTATTTTTATTATTTAACATCGGTTATTTATAAATATTTTTTTCATTTATATTATTTAACGTGAATATTGAAATTAACACATATATGTAATTAATGAAATACTCAAATTCATAAATCCAAAACAAATATTAAAACAAATTGACTTAAATTCAAAATAAATCTAAAATAAAAGCAGGATGTTTAATATGTTAATGGTAATTTTGTGTTGCTAAGTCAGTAATCAAAATAGTCATTGATAGAGTGTCTCTGCACGTCATCGTGTTGTTGTTACTGGTCATCTGATTGTTGGTCATTGTGTTGTTGTTGTTGGTCATGTGGTTGGTCATTGTCTTGTTGTTGTTGCTGATCCGATTTCTGTTGATCAAGTTGTTGATGTTGATGAATAATGTTCTGCGTTTCAGGAGATAGGAACTGAAGTACAACTGTCTAAAATACACGCATCTCCTCCTTTGATTGACGAAGCTCCTCCCTTAGTGGATTAATCTCCGCTAAATCTTGAGCGTGACTGGAAGATCCTTGCATATGTTGTATGAATGTGTCATCTCCACATTTATAAATATGAGCAAGATCTCTAGTGCCGTAAAGGTTTCCCTTATGCTTTGGTCCTGCAGCTGCAACTGAACACCGAGTCCTAAGTCTTTATTCTTCAGTAAGGTCTAAAGGAGTCATTTATGATTCACCAACACTTGATGTAACATCAGACCTAGCTTGAGATAGTCTAGCCTCAAATTGTTCTTGTCATTCATAAATAGTCATTATTTAATAAATGTAATAAACATTTTAAATAATAAAATAGTATTCAAGATAATGGTCTCACATGTGTCTGCCTAGATCTATCATCGACATATTGACCAGTATCTTTTTGTAAATAAGTTTGCTAAAAAATCTCATCAACGTACGCAGATCGACCAAACTCTTCAGACTATTTACAAACATTATAAAATAAATTAAACATTAAATATAAATTCATATTTTGATGAAAGAAGTGATAACACTCAAACATATGCTTGTGTGATCAAACATATATGTAACCAAAAACTTGCTTGGGAATATTTGGGAAGTGTCTTCGATTTGGTATCACCTATCTTGTAGTGCCACTTTGGATGAAGGACAACCCTGAACTGTAACCATCAACATATAGGCTTGTTAATGTCCAACGATAACAATTGTGTGCAGAAAAGAAAACTAGACAACCTAACACAAATTTAGAGATACATTGAGAAGAACAAAATCACATAAGAACAAAATAAAACAATAAATAATTTTTAATTCATACATGGAAGTGAAACCACTACTGAGCTATAGACAGAAATATCAACAACCCATATATATTCCCATCTAAAAGGCTTAAATAATATCAAGAATAATTCCAAATCACAGCAAAGACTTTATCCTCTTGATCTCAAGTTCCATTAACAGTCACACTTACAGAATTAGCACATCATCAATCAGAAGAACAAAACTAATAGATGACTATCTAAGGATCATGATGATGGAGGTTCATTCCAAGCCAAACGTCTAGAAGGAGAGCTTGAAGTACTTCATTTAGTGACAACTCAGTGCAAACACAAAAGAAGTCTTGTCTATTTTAATAGATTACTAGATTCATGTAATCTATTACCAAGATTCCTGTAATCGATTACACAGCGTTGGAACACACTGATTTAATCGATTATCATCTTCTTTAATCGATTACACAGCGCTGGAACACTCTGTTTTAATCGATTACAAGTCGTATTAATCGATTATTTTCAGTTAAAATCGTAGTGTTTCTATGTATTTTTGTAATGGGCTTTGATATTTCTGCAAATAGGCCTAAACTTATGTTTTTAGGTGTTTAATTAGAGGCCTAGCCATATAAATACTCAGACTTTGCTATTTTTGGTTAACTTTGATTAATAGAAATTGAGCATTTGTTTGAATTGAGAGCTTAGTCTCTTGTTGGTTCTTGATTGAAACCAAATTGATTATTATCAAGGAAGTTTTCCTTTGTGGCGAATCCTCCTCCGACTTATCGTTCCGTTTGTGGATCGTGGCGTCATTCCTAGTCATTCCTTAATCTTCTCCATTTTCTATTTGAGTTTCAAACCACAATTCATGGAGTCTTGAAGTTTGCAATCCGGAAACAATCCAAGCCAAACAGTCATGTCTTGGTAGTCATCAAAAACACAAATTATGGGTCTCTAAATCAAGGCTTTTAGTGTACTAAACTACAATGCACATGTAGTAATATCAAATAAAGCATTGTTTAAACAAGATAAAAGTCAAATAATACATTAAGTTGCCCGATTTGGCCTTCTTTTTTTTTTTTAATAGTGGCAACGTGACTACGTACTAGAAAGTCAACAAAACAACACAAGCACAAATTGATACCTGAAAGAGAAATGTGAAAGAAGATGCTAACAAAGGTAGCAAGTAAGCATCAATTAATTGCACCATGAAAGAAGCAAGTCTCATTGGGTGAGGTGGTTTTGGTGAAGTGTTTAGGGCCATACTCAAAGATGGCTCGAGTGTCGCCATAAAGAAGCTCATTCGTTTGACATGCCAAGGCGATCGAGAATTCATGGCAGAGATGGAAACCTCAGGGAAGATCAAGAACAAAAATAAAATGAGGCTTGTAAGATTTATCTAGTCTTTACAGATGTTATTACTGAGTTTATTGTGCCTTGTTTCTCAATTTCTTTCTTCTTCATTTGTTATGTTTATTTAGTACTATTTATTGTTAGTAATACTATGTAACTCCAACCAATATTAACATTGCAGTAATTGCATATGAAATCAGAACCAAGAGATAAGTTAAATTAATTAAGTTGTGATCTAATCCAATCGATTGAGGCAATTCATCAAACACAAAGGTGATATGCAAAAGAATTATGACCTACTGATTCACCATGCTATGCTGAAATTGTTTTTAACAAATCATTGATTGGGTGAGGTGAACAATAAATTTTAATATCCAAACTTTCCTCGTTATAACCAACACAATCATAGTAGTGGAGGTTAAATGCAACTACAATGAGGACCCCACCGTCCTTAAACTTAAACCCCAACCTCAACCCCCAAACCTCCGAATCTCTCCTCCCTTATCTCCAACACCCTCACGCGCATTCATGAAATCCAACTCACAAACATGGTCTATAAAACACACACCCACCCACCTTAAAATAATAGCATTAACCTCGTGTGCCATGTGGAACGGCGGCGGCAGCAGCATCGCAACAATGTGCGCAGAGGTCTCACAGCCTTGTGCGAGGGTGGCGTCACTGTCCTCGAGCTCGTGCTACAACGGTGTGACGCTGGTGCACCTGGTGCGACAGCAAAGTGATGCTAGTGGAGCTGGTGCGATGGTGGCGTCACGCTGGTGGAGGTTGGGCGACGACGGCGTTATAGCTATTGTGAGAAGCCTTTCGTTGGGTGTGAAACCTAAAAGGGAAGTCATTGACTCCCTAGGGTTGGTTATTTTAATTTCAGTATATTTTAAATTTCTGACGGACACGTAATCTGTCAAAAAAATTTGTCGGTAATAAATAAATTTCCGACAGAATTTAATGTAGTGGGTAAAATCCATCGAAAAATGAAAATTTTCCCACGAAATACTCTCCATCGAAAATTCTATCAGAAAGTCTCACATTTCCGACCAAATAATTTCCATGGGAAATATTCCGTTGGAAATACCCTTTTTTGTAGTGGTTCAAGATATTTTCTAACCGTTTTAAGGCCTTAAAATTATTTATTGGTAGTGTAAATTTGTTAGTAAAGGGGTTTGAAAATTTTTGGGGAAAAAAGACAAAGTACATGCAGTAAGCAAAATCAACAACCTTCAATACACAAGTTGGCCTCTCACTAAGTCATGATCCAAAACAAGAAATCAACAATCCAATGTTAGTAAAATCAATAAGAATAAGCAGAATCCCAGACTAATGAACTCATGAGTTAAAACCTCAAGCACCAAAATCAAAGAATGCCAAATCTTCAAACCCTTTGAAAAACCAATCCCCAACCTGACTTCTCAAACAAGTGCTAAACCCTTTCATTTCAATATAACTCCCAAAAACCTTTTTGCTCCACGAATAACACCATGCATATAGAAGGCAGACACAGGGTGGCGATGGTGGCAAGAGAATAAGGCAAAAGTAAGTTTTGACGTGAGAATTTTCAAGTGAATCATATTGATTTGCGTATTGTGAGTTGTTGATTTTGCTTACTATATCTCCTTCTATGTTTTTTATTTTTGAATTTTCAAAACTCTCTTCAAGCAATTTTACATCATTAGAAAATTTATAACGCTTTGAACTACTTAAAAAAATGTCTTGAACCAACAATATTTTATATGTGATATATTGTTATGTCAAATTCTAATAGTCTACATAGCAAGTCGTGTGCCAATGTGGTTACCACATCTTTGGTGATGATTGATGGGAGGAATTAAATATAAAGACGAAGATAGAAAATCGATAAAAAAAATGTTAGAAAGATTTTAAAAAATAATTTCGTAAAAAGATAAAGAACTAAGAATATACTTTGTTAAAAAAAATTACATATAATTATTTTTTTCTTAATTATAAGACTCTTTCAGAAATTTTATTTTTTTATAAGATTTTTTCTAATTTCTAGATATATTAGTTATTTTTTCTACTATATATTCGTATTTAATTATTCTCTCTCCAAACAATGATGAAAAATAATTAAGTGAATAAAATAAGTAAAAGATAAATTTAAAATAATAATATAAATAATTGATGAATTTAATATAATTAACTACTTTTCTTAAAAAATATATAAATTGATTAAAATCATCTTATAATTAGATTCCAAGCATTACATAAGATTAGCTAATAGCATACCAACTGGTATGATTCCCAATGTGACTAACTTAATTCATCACTTAACCGGTACAGTTAATATCGTGATAGATAGAAGTAAAGCCAACAAAGCATCTCAAATTTTGTTACGTAAAAAAAAAGAAGTAAAGAGTGAATTTTTATTAAGTTTAAAAATTTTCATATTTGGACAAATTATGTATTATAATTTATTTTAGAAAATATATGTAAGTGGTTGCCATCATTCTTGAAGTATATATGGCACCCTATTATGAAATCTTATTTTATGGGAATATGTCGATTCAGGATAACATCCACTCAAGACATGGTGTTGACTACTCTAGTGCTTTGCGTTGTAATGGATAAGGATCAATGTTCCAAGGAAGATACAGATTTTTTTTCTTCTTTTTTAATAATAAAAAACAAATTCACCTATGAGAAGTTTGTAATTAATTGTCTCCTTTTCACTCTTTTGGCTTCTAGTTCTAGGCTTCTAGCACCTGAGAACTTGACAGATATGTCCTAATGACATGATCCCTCTTTAATAGGACCAGAATACTATCATGCATTTCTGCAAATGAAAATTAAAATAAATACTGAAGAGAAGAAAACCTTTGTAGTGACTATGGGTAAGGTCAATCACATGTCCAGCACGAAGAATTGTGTGCTCTTGTGTGCAATTTATAATGAGGCCGAATCACATCACTTTCTTGCTGACTTTCAACTTTTGTTTAGTAGCCAAAATTGAGTTCGTCGACATAACAAAATGTTCCTTGAGATTATAATATCTAAGGCTAAATAAATAAAAGAAAAAGAAAGAAAAAAGTTTAAATTTTCAAAAATTCTGTCGCAAAAAATGTTAGTGACGTAATTAGCGATGGATTTAGCGACAGAAATTCTAGCGTGAGTAACGTCACAGGTACTGGAATTTGGCGCGATTAGCGCCAGATTGGCGCGAGTAGCGCCACAGGTACTGAAATTTGGCGCGAGTAGCGCCAGGTTGGTGCGGTTAGCGTCACAGATGCTGGAACTTGGCGCGAATAGCGCCAGAAGTGGCGCGGTTCGCGTGGGAACTCCGACAGAACCACTATAAAATGGTCATTTTGCGTTTTGGACGAAAATCTTCCCTTTCTTCTTCCTCTGGGCGTGCTCCACCATTGATGGACCTTGAAAGCTTCATAATCCTTCATTCTTTGGCCAAAACCTTTAGCTCCCAACATGAAACTTGTAGGAAATCCTCCTCTGAGCTAGAATCCTTCATTACTTTTCTCTAAAAACCATCAATCGGAGAGATCCAGTTCTCTAGGGAATTTCTCAAAACTGAGTTTTTGAAGGGATAGAAGGCGATTCAAGGACGCTAAAGCTTAGAGAAGTAATCCTCTAGCCTTCCTTGACTGTTTAGAAGTAAGAAACTCAAATTTTACTGATTGATTTGTGAAATTGTTCTTGGGATGAATAGTGACCCATTTGTGTTAAGACTGGAATTAGGCTGTGGTCCTTTAGAAAAGTATGCTCAGGAGGTTGTTCTGATAAATATTGAACTTTGAAACATGACTTTTGATGAAGTTTGGTTTTAACTCTGATATATATATGAGTAGGAAGAGTGTTGATTAAGTGGAGGGTATTATGATAAATATGAGCCTAAGTGCTTTTACAAAAGTTGTTCGGAAGGTTAAATAAATGGTGAAAACGTGTTGGAATAACTGTTTCAGTCAAGTTGGATAATCATTGATATATGGTCTGGTTAGAGCATTGAATTGACTTATGCAGGGTCTTAGAGCGACTCTAGTACCTTTATTAGGCTGAGATAGATCCTGCTGAGGGTCTGTGAATCGCCTATAAGGTGGTTAGCTCTGATAACCCTAAGATAGAGAACAGTGAGGTTTTACTGGAAAGGAATAACGTTTCCTTTCATTCTAACGGCTGAGGACCGTTATTGATTCATTGTTGTATGTTTTGTGTAGGACGTGATAGTGATATTGTTGGTGGTTGTGACCACGAAGCCGAGAGAGCCAGTGTAGTGTTGAGAGCAGGTAAACTCTTTGTTCTTGGGAGTGTTTTCCTGTTTGCGTTCCACCATACTCCGAGGGAGTTATGGTTATTGATATCATGATGTATGTATATTGAAATTGTGTGTTACTGTTATATGAAAACACGTATATGATGAGCTGAAGACTGTGATAGTGTTGTATATGTGATTGATGAGTTATACATTGTGATAAATGTTAAGTGATTGATGAAATTCTCTGGCCAGTAGAATTAAATTTAATAGACCATATATATAAGCCCTGATGTGAGATGTGCCCACATAGATGGATGAAGCCTCCTCAGGCAAAGAAAGAAAGTCCTGATGTGAGATGTGCCCATATAAATGGATGAAGCCTCCTCAGGCATGATTAGTAAGTCCTGATGTGAGATGTGCCCATATAAATGGATAAAGCCTCCTCAGGCATTGATATATATGTATTATGCTATGTACATGTGGTATTATGGTTTGATAACTGTGATGGCTAGCTTGTAATGCCAATTTTGATATTATATGCATGGAAGTGAACCAGGGGGAGGAAAGACCTCCAAGGACCCTGAGTTTGCTGAGATTGTTATCTCACCCCAGTTGGGGATCATGTTTTGCAGGTGATACTCACGGAGCGACTGATAGATCCCAGGGCAAGAGGCCCGAGTAGAGGGATATGGTTCTGAGGGAACCCTAGGCATAGATTGAAGAGCATGTTGGCTCTATTTTTGTTTTATGTCTATGTTTTGTACCTAAGAGAAACATGTACAGTTTTGATAAATATATTTTGTATATTATGTGAATTCACCATATATGATGTACTTTGGGTGTTGTTAATGACAAGTGATGATGTCACTTTGTTTACTGCTTCCATTTTAATTATCTATGATAATTGCTGTGCTTAACAACCATAAGTTAATGTTAATGAACCAGATATATACGGGTCGTTACAAAGAACATACATGTTAACATCATTTTGTAAGTTTTATTTTCCTTTTTACCCCACATTTTCCATGATTTTAAGTGATGCATGCATCTAAAGAATTTAAAAAAATGATGCATGTTAAGTGGGTGAAAAACAATAATTTACGATATTTTTTCGAATTCTAATGCAAAAGTAGGGTATTTGATTCGTTATATATTTGTCAATTTGTATAAATATATGTTCTAAACATGCTAGAGTTATCATATAATTAACAAGGATTGTATGTTTGAGCTTAAATTGCGATATCTATTCATTATTTTATGTTTTGAGAGGGTAAACTATAAGGAAGAGATTAGCTGTGAGATAGACATAAGTTTTTGCTCTGATTAATTTATTCGTAACCACTTCATTAAAGAAAAAAAAGTTTTTTTTTTTCTTATGAACTAAAATTAACTCATACATAAGTTAATTTAATTTATGTGATATTGATTTAGTGATTAAAGAAATAAGAGTAAAACAAGAGATAATGAGTTTGAATATTTTTTATTAATAAAAAACTAACAAATTAAACTAACATTTAATATTGACCGATAAAAAAAAATTATGTGTTTTTTTTTTCATTTTCTTTCTCTTATAAGTATTTATGGATAAATTTATGCAAATAAGATCATATTTTATTTATTTATTACATTTACTTTCGATTTTATTAATTAATATGAAGAGCTATTGAAATGTTAAGGTAAGATTTGTAAGTGTAAGTATGTCACCGTATTTTCTCTTGTTTTAAATTTCAAGAGTTATCAAAGAAAATGCTAAACATAATTAACTATGTTGTGTTCTCATGTTTTGGACCTAATGTAGAAAATATTTTTAAGAAAATATCTCGCAAACTGCAATCAAACTTATTTTTAGTTTTAATTTGTATTGAAATTGAAAACAAAAATAGGTAATCAAACCAGCCGGAAGCTTCAGTTTTCAACCATTGACTTTTGTTTTCTATGTCTTTTTTCTTTTTGTTTTCCAATTACTCAGAGAAAGAATAGCTTACACAAAATACAGGAGTATTATCACAGCCACAAGGATTTCTAATATATAGCTTTATCACACGTACTTGATGAATGTGTGATGATTGTTTTATTTCTTTTGTTTTTTTTTTTTTAAAAATTACATGTTGGAAGAATATTTTATTCAAGTTAAGTAGAATCATTATATAAATAACAAAATTTTTCCTTTAAATACTTAAATGCAACTATATACTAAAATTGAACTTGAGACTAACGATTAAATAATAATAATTCTGTATTGATTGATCCATGTGTTCAGCAGTAACTATTTTCTTTTTTAGTTTTAATTAATGGAAAACATAAATTTAAATTAAATGTTATTTTAAAAAAGCAAAGTATAATAATAATTCAGAAAATTATTATATTCATAATGCATTATTATTTATAACATTTAATTTTAAAATATTAAAAAATTGTTTTTAAAGTTTTATACAAAAAAATTGCTCATTATTATAATTTTTAAGCATTTATTCTAATAAAAATGCTTTTTTTCTTAAACAGATGAATTAGACCGTCCTAAAAGTATTATATAAAAAAAATATTCTAGATTGTACGAGACAAATTTCGATGAAGTCTATTTATATACTTAGGTTTGCGAAAATAAAAACGAAGGCCCTCCATTTCATTTAGTCTACTTTGAGCATTTTTGTAGATTATTTTATCTATATGCAAAATCAAAGGCCACATATAATTTGGATAAATTTTTGTTTTATATGCAGGAAATGAAACATATTTTTAATAAGTTTTTTTATTTATACACAATCCTAATCTATCCTAGCTGGGTGTGACTATTATATGAGTGAAATATTTTGTTGACAATTTATTCATCTATAAATAAATAAAAAAGGATGATAAAAACATTGACCAGTATGCAAAGAAACAATTTATCATACTTTTAATATCTGAACTGATGAACTAATTTAATACGTACAACATGATAATTTCTTTTAAGAACACTACAAATATCGAATCATTTTCTTTCTCTTTGATATATATATTTGATATATATATATATATATATATATATATATAATTTCTAATACCAATTTGCAAATATAATATGCTGCCCATTTTTAAAGCCCTACATTACAAATTTATATAGTCAAACACAGGTTGCAGTGCACAATAAAAGATGAATATTTTGAATTTTGTTAGTTTCATTTTCAGATCTGAAAATAGTTAATATACATGAACTACGCTGTTTATCAGTTGTCAAGTTCGATTTGACAACCTTATCTATGTTTATATATCAAGGTTTTCAAGATAATTCTAATATTACATGCATGTTCAGTCTTATGAGTATTCAAACTTTCTCTTTCGTGCCTAACGCTATCATCCAAGAAGTTTTCCTTCTCTTCATTTATAAATTATTAACATATATTTTTTTCCCAAATTAAGAATAAAGGAAAGAAAGAGTTATCCCAATCCACATTTAGAACATACCACTAAACAAGGTAAAAATCTCTTGCATTGCGTAGGTGCGTAAATGTGAAAAATATAATTTTAAAACACTGATTTTTATTAAACAAATAATTAAAGAAAGTAATATAAAAGTTCACTAGATGTCTATATAAGAAAAAAATAATATAAAATTATCTTACTTGTAAGAATAATAAGCCAAATAAATGATATACAACTGGGGATTTTTACCACAAGAAAAAAAAAAAAAAACCGTAGATTATCTGCAACTTAAATAATTTATTAGTGAAAGAATCCACTAGCGCAGTTACCTTTTTTTCGAACACATAAATGTCATCCTTGTTGGATCATGTCGGGAAGTCAATTCTCAATAAATCACATAATTTTTCATCTAAGCTTAGATATGTTTTTAATTATGTTTTTTATCATAGTAAATTAGTGTTTTCAATTTTTAATTCCTATAAGTTTATTTTCATAATTTTAGTTCTTATAAGTTATTATTTTTCAATTTTGATCTTTCTAATTTTTTTTTATCAATTTTAGTCTTTATAAATTTATGGTTTTTCAATTTTAATCCCTTTAAGATTTTAATTTTTTTTATTTATAGTTCTTATAAATTCCTCTTACACATATCAAAATTGAAAAAAGTAAATATATAGGAACTAGAAATAAATAAATATCTTATAATGACTAAAATTTTAAAAACTGCAAACTTATATGTACTAAAATCAGAAAAATGAACTTACATGGACCAAAAATAAAAATGCTAATTTACATGGATAAAAAACATATTTAAATCTTTCGTCT
>PYAF01001752.1:17607-56757 GCA_007407185.1 Glycine tomentella | reverse complement strand
CTCAGACAAATACAATGCCAATTCCCACCACAGGGCACAGTGCACAATTCATCAGACAATCACATCAACAAGATCAATATACATCAACTCCCATCACCGGGAACAAAACACAATCCATTTATTCACCACATCAATATACAATTTCTATATACATGCATTTGCCCACAACAGAACCATCACCTCATTTTGGTGCATGGCTGAACACAACAGAGGGCATACATTCAAGGACCAAGAGCTTACCTGCTCTAAGCAAAGCACCGGCTCTCCCGGTCTCGTTGTCACCACCACTGAGACTATCTCGTGTCCTACATAACATCAAACATACAACGCCTCAATAACGGTCCTAAGCCGTTAGAACGAAAAGAAGCATAATCCACACACCAATCACTTCACAAGTGATTCTCATACCCTCACTGGTCTAGCTTGGCCTAGCCAAAGCACACAGAGCTCAAGCTCATAACAGCCCAATTCCTCAGAATTCACACGGGGCTCGAACGGTCCATATCACCTACTCAAGGCACCATTCTCATGGCCTCTCAGGCATAACAAAACACATACCATGGCTCTAGCATGTCAAACAAGCTAACCAATTCAGCATAATCAACAACACATGCCTTACATAGAGCCAATAATTCAAAGTTCACCAAACTAACAATTGAGAGCTATACTTTCATCCTCAACACATGCTAAACACATATCTCTAAAGGACTCAAGGCTAATTCTAGCTCTATCACAAGTGGGTCACTATTCACCCAAAACCCCAATCAACAAATTAAATGGTGGAACTTGAGTTTCTTACCTCAATAACGACAAGGATGGCCCAAGAACAACTTCCCCTAGCTTGGGTACTCACAAATCGTCGCCGTTCCTCGCCGAACTCAAGTTCCAAGAACTTCCCTTGAGAAAGGGATTCTCTAATTTGGGGTTTTTCAAGAGAAAAGGATGAAAGATTCAAGCTCACTAGGTGTTTCCATCAAGTTGGGTGTTTAAAGGACTTGATTTGGTGAACTATGGAGTAAGAATGAAGCTTAAAGCTTCAACAATGGCTGCTGGGGCGTCTAAGGAAGAAGAAGGTGATTTTTCCCTTCAAAATCGTGACTTGGCCCTTTTATACCAACTCTGTCAGACGTCCCGCGCTGACCGCGCCACGCCCCGCGCTACCCGCGCCACACTTTTAAAACCTGTGGCGCCAACCGCGCCACCACTGGCGCTGACCGCGCCGGATTCCAGAGAAAACTGATTTTCCAGGCCACTTGTGGCACGACTCGCGCCACCCATGGCGCTGCCCGCGCTGGCCTAAAACAACTGACGCCACCAGCGCCACACCGGCATTGTCCGCGTGAGTTTCCAGAGAGAATTGGATTTCTGGAAGGCTTGTGGCGCTGACCGCGTCACCTCCGCGCCACTAGCGCCATACTCCAGAAGCTCTGGCGCTACTCGCGCCAGCCCGGCGCCATCCGCGCCACATCACAGACATGGTTTTTTTGCTTAAGGACCATGGCGCTAACCGCGCCAAACCCCGCGCCAGCCGCGCCAGGCATCAGAGTCATCAGAGGAATAGACTATGATGAGGTATTCGCACCTGTTGCTAGAATGGAGACAATCAGATTGTTGATCTCGCAAGCAGCTCAATTTGGGTGGCTGATTTACCAAATGGATGTCAAGTCGGCATTTCTGAATGGTGTACTTGAAGAAGAGGTGTATCTTGAACAACCTCCGGGATACTTGAAGGCCGGAGAAGAAAAGAAAGTGTTAGGATTGAAGAAATCTTTGTACGGACTGAAACAGGCACCGAGAGCCTGGAATACCCGCATTGGTGCATATTTCAAGGAGGATGGTTTTGAACAGTGTCCCTATGAGCATGCCCTATATGTTAAGAAAAAAGGTGATGATTTATTGCTTGTAGCTTTATATGTTGACGACCTGATTTTCATGTGGAACAGTGAAGAAATGACACAAGAGTTCAAGAAGAAGATGTCAAAAGAATTTGAGATGACTGATTTTGGCCTGATGAGATATTTTCTCGGTTTGGAAGTCAGACAGGACGAAGCTGGAATTTTTATTTCTCAGGAGACTTATGCGAAGGGAATACTGAAAATGTTTAAGATGGCAGATTGTAATCCGGTTTCAACACCTATGGAACCTGGTTCAAAATTTTCAAAATATGATGGAGGAGAACGTGTCGATCCGAGAAACTATAGAAGTTTGGTGGGATGCTTAAGATACTTAACATATACGAGGCCGGATTTGTGTTTAAGTGTTGGATTTATAAGCTGGTTTATGGAAGAGCCGAGTTACTCTCATTGGAAAGTGGCTAAAAGGATTCTAAGGTACATTCAAGGGATGATCTCACAAGGACTTCTCTACTCGAAGTCAGAAAATTACAAGTTAAAGGGCCACTCGGACAGTGATTGGTGTGGAGACGTGGACGATAGGAAGAGCACGGCTGGCTATGTATTCTTCATGGGAAACACGGCTTTTGCCTGGATGTCAAAGAAGGAACCAATTGTGACTCTATCAACATGTGAAGTCGAGTACGTTGCGGCATCCTGGTGTGTCTGCCATGCAGTCTGGTTGAGAAATTTGTTGGAAAAGCTGGAGCAAGTTCAGGTTGGTGCAACCGAGATCAGGGTTGATAACAAGTCGGCAATCGAGTTAGCGAAGAACCTGGTTAATCATGAAAGAAGCAAGCATATTGATGTTAGATTCCACTTCATTCGAGATCAAGTAAAAGAAAAGAAGGTGGAGTTAAGTTATGTGGCGAGCCAGGAACAAGTCGGAGATATATTCACAAAGCCATTACCGATGTTGCTGCTGGAGAATTTTAAGAAGATGTTGGGAATGAAAGATGGAAGAAGTTTTTAAAGTTTATGGGGGGATTTTGTTGGAATAAACTTTAAAATAAATATTGTTTACGAAGTTTAAATTTAAAATAAAAGAGAGAATTATGTGGAAAGATATGTGAAAAGATATGGGAAAGATAAGATATGGAGAGAGATATTGTGGAAAGATATGGGGAGAGATTTTGTTTCAATTTAAAATTTGAATTGTTTAGGTTTAGGTTTAATTTCTATTGCTTATAAATAGCATATTATGTAAAGGAGACTGTGTGGCTTGACAGACTATTATCAATAAAACGAGAGTTTATTTTCTCCAGTAAAATTGTGTGTTTTGTGTGAGTGCACTAGTGTGTGTGTGTGTGAGGGGAACTGTGACCTGTGATACCACATATACCATAGTTTTACAGAGTTTCTGTTATTATATATTTTGCCACAAATTTAAGTGAATGTTTAGTCTGAAAGAAACTAATAATTAATACAGATTGTGCTTAACAAATTACACGTGGTATCATGGTAGGGAAGGGAAAATCTTTGGACTGTGTTGTTGAAGTGGAACATGGAAAAAAATGAAGATCAACGTACGTGGTTGATGAAGGGATCAACCATGCATGTGGTCGCTGACACTATTAATCTTTATGTCTTGGACTCCTGGTTGCTTAATTTGCCGCATCTTACGAAAGCCAGAACAATGCAATGTCGTCTGCGTGGGCCTATTAACAAGTTTTTTTTTATGATGAATAATTTAATGAATTGGATTTAAAGATTTATCAGATCAAGACAATGAACTCTTATAGAAATATTTATAGATTAATTATCAATAACATTCTTACATCAACAATGAAAATCAAATACACATTTTTTTTTGAGATACAAGTATGTTCCAATCTATTCATTGATCAACTGATCCATTATAGGTTAACTATACATTGTTTTTTGGTTGTGGTCCAAAAATGAGACCGGCATGCAGTTTGTGGTCCTAAAAATGAGACCAGCCACATGTAGTTTGTGACCCTAGCGGACATGTTTTCCTGTGCTAATAACTCATTAACTCTATATGCCCTATGCCACAAGCAACAGTAAATTGCTTCTGTTGCTGTTTATTCTTGCTCTACCAAATTTATGTAAATGTTTGTTCTGTCGATCTAGTAGGTAGGGCTGGGTAAAAAAATCCATATCCATAAAATAATTTATATTCAATCCAATCTAATCCATTTTAAATCCATTTAAATAGATTAGTTTCATATCCAAATTCATTTTTTTTGGATTTTAAATCCAATCCAATTAATTGGATATGACATGGATATGGATTGGATATTTGTTTGGATATTTAAATCTATTTTTTTTGTCAACTTTGATTGAGATTATTTTCTTTTACGTCAACTAATGATGATTTTAAGCCATCATCGTTGAGTCTATTTTTTGGTAAATGTTCGTAAGGTTTTTTTAGTCAACATTATTGAGACTATTTTTTGTCCGGCATCAGTCGATGCTATTTTTTTTGCAGACATCAGCTAGGTTTTTTTGTTGATGTCTGTCGAGATTATTTTTTATCGACATCAAGTAGGTTTTCGCTCGACGTCGACTATGATTTTTTTTGTCGACGTCAGACAAGACTATTTTTTGGCCGACATCAGTTGAAAAAATCATCGACTGACATCAGCCAAAAAAACCTAGTTGATGTCGGCCAAAATATTTCTCCAATTGACACCAGTCGAAAAAATCCTAGTTGATGTCAACAAAAAATATCCCTAGCTAACGCCAGCCAAAAGAAATAATCATTGTTAATATTGACCAACAAATCCTAGTTGTTGCCAACAAAAATATAGTTTCAACCAACATCGGCAAAAAAATATAGCTAACGTCGACAAAAAAAAAGTCCTGACGAATGTTGGCAAAAAAATATCAATGATCGACATCGGCAAAAAAAAAAAACTTTATCAATGTTAGCCACAAAAATCCTAACCAATGTCAGCCAAAAATTAGTCACAATCGATGTTGATCGAAAAAACCCTAGTCAATGTCGGCCAAAAAATGCACTGACTAAAAATCATGGCCGACCTCAACCAAAAAGTAACCCTACCTAAGATCGACCAAAAACATCATTAACCAATGTCGATTGAAAATGCACTGATTAATGTCAACAAAAAAATATTCTTGGTTGATGTCAGTCTAAAAATGTCGGAACCGATATCTGTCGAAAAGGTTGGTTGAAAATAGTTCTTAAATGGATAGATACTAATTTTTTACTTTTTAGCATTTAATAACTAAAATTTGTAAAAAAAAAAATTTATAACATTTAAGTGGGTATAAATTAGATATATCCAAATCCATATCCATTTAAATGGATTGGATCTTGAATCTAAATTGTTTTTAAAAAAATATGGATATAGATTTAAAATCCAATCCATTTAAATAGATATGAATTGGATATGGATTGAATTCTTAAAAATCCAATCCATGCCCACCCCTACTAGTAGGAATGATTTTA
Organism: Glycine tomentella; assembly: GCA_007407185.1. Lineage (NCBI taxonomy): Eukaryota > Viridiplantae > Streptophyta > Magnoliopsida > Fabales > Fabaceae > Glycine > Glycine tomentella. Next base: position 51,429 of record PYAF01001752.1, on the reverse strand, counting down.
AAGGGTATTCATAAAATTAAGTTACATACTCATGAAGAGGTGAGGAATTTTATGTTAAAATAATGAGACGTTTGATAGGAGAGAAGATTTTTTATGTATGAAAATCATAATTTTTGAAAATCATGAATTATACAAATTATGTTTCTTGGGAATAAATAAAATTTATTTGGTTGACTATTAGAATTTTAAGATAAGTTTTACAAAAATCAAAGAGTTACACAATATTTAATAAAGAGTAAGATAATATTTTTTTTGTAATAAAAAAATAGTTAGAAAAATAAAATTTTCATGATGATTTTTTTTTGTGAGAAATTGATTAAAATTAAACATTTGTATCGTGTAATTTTTTATTAAGGTATTTTGTATTCATTTAAGTACAAATTTCACCTGATTTTTTAAAGCATATAATTTTTTAATTAAAAGGAAACAACATTACATGAACTTTATAATTAAATAAATATAATCTAGCTAAACTGTAATTTTTTTGTTCCGTTCAAAGTGAACGGAAATGTCCAACAATGATCGTTGGATGACTAATCTCGGATCACTCTCTCCTTCCTCCTCAACGTGTTTATGGAGAATGAAACACTCTGAGGAAGAGGTTGATCTCGCTCATAATACACAACACAAATGGTGTGCGGTGTGTGCAAGTGTTTAAGGAGAAGAAGAATTAGAATGTGTGTACCTTGTTCTGCAACTCCTCTGTATTTATAAGTCACATACCTCTCAACTGAATGTTGTGAGTGGTGCCCGAGAATACCGGACATAATCTTTAACCGCTGGAACTGCTTCCCTTGAATTAGTCATAGCTACATCCACATCTCCTGATTGAGGGGCAGACACTCGTTATTGGTTATTGGGCCTTATATCTAAGCCCAACTATTATTTCCACAACAGTTGCCCCCCAGCCCGGTTATGAAGTAGTCTTGATGACCGGGATGTATTCATGTCGCGCAACTCGGCTTCGGACTTGTTTTTCTCGAAGTACTTCTTGCAGTTAACATTACAACACCTTGAGAAAGCATGTTTTCTTTTAATCTACCCGGATAACCGGGTTGTCTTTGGATTTACCCGGATGGTTTACTTTCATCCTTTTATTTAAAGTATATAAACTCCCTGCGACACGTCACTCCTTCCCCCTGTAACTGCAGTCTGCGCCATTAAAGTAAACGTCGTTTCAATTCATGATTTAATCATGACTTTAGACTCCCCATTTCCTTATTTACCCCTCACTTCCACATTATGTTTTACCGCAGTACCCTCATGCCGTTTCGATTACGCCAGCTGTCATTCGAACCGTTTCGTTTTAGTTGGCGGTTACACTTTTTCCCTTCACATTTCAAAAATCCTTTTCTTAAAAGTCACTTCTTCCAGTACCCATTGTGGGCATCTCTCTCTTAGCATTCTCTTTGCAACCTTTCTTGCTCCCTCGTTTCTGCCATTCGTCTCCTTTTAATTCTCTAGAAACTTCACATAAATAAGGTATTTTCCTCCCTTTCATCTATTTTATCGTTTCAATAGCATTCGTATTTTAATTTATTCCTATCTTGTCTCTTCAATCACTCTTTGTATTTCCCATTTTTGTACTTCTGGTATTATTGTTCTTGTTTCTTTGATTTTGTCTCTGGACTGTAATCTTCCGCCTCCTTTCCCTTTCGTTCTGTGTTCTTTAATTCTAGTAGTTATCTTTCCTTCTTCTTCATTATGAAATATACTCCAGAAGAAGAGGAACAACTACGAAAAACTGTTCCTCCCTCCACCCGGTGGTGGCTTTTTGGTGTTGCCCCCACCAAAGAGGAAAAGAAAAGAGAAGAAGAGAAAAAGCTTCTACGTGGTTACTCTGGAGGCTCTTCTTCTAAAAAATCCCAGATTCCAAAAACATCTCAAACTCCAAAACTCCCTCCTAAAAATGTGACCAGAAAAAATGACAATTCCCAATCTAAGATTAGGTTTCCCCCTCTTCTTAAGACTCCTAACCTTCCTAACCCTAATATTCGTAAGTCTCAAAATTTGCCAAACAATTCTGCATCCCTTTCTTCATCCGAGATCTCCTCCCCATCCTCAAATGAGGATTTTGAGATCCGATATGATGTTTGTTTTGATTGTGTTGCGGAAAGCACTCACTACTTGCACCTCGGGTCTGACGAAATGGCCGACTCAATACTTGGGTCGTGCCGACATAACCCCATGCTTGTTCCCATAACCACAAAAACTCCCCGCTCATCAAAGTTACTTTCCCAGTCAGCTTCTTCTGCCGAGGTCCGTAATCCAGCCTCTTCTGCCTGTTTGCTCAGTTTTACCCCCTCAGGTACTCGACACTGATCCTTCTCCTATTTTATTTTTCGTAGGTATATATGGATCCTTCCTCGGAATTTATTGGTGAATCACCATTGGCCAGGTCCCAGTCGGATTCCCCTCCTCCTTTGGCCTCCAAATTTCCCTGGGTCACTCATGAAGTACTGAACACATTTTCTACCCTTGATCTGGGGCTCATTGCTTCGTCATCCGAGCCTGTAGCTCGGACGAACCAATCTGCGCTACTCGGGAAGGACTGGAACCCAACTTCTTCTTTTTTTACCGAGATGTAGTAACCCAACTAGGAATCCGTTTTCCGTTTTCCGCATTCGAAACTGAAGTATTAAATCATCTTCGCATTGCCCCCTCTCAACTTCACCCCAACAGCTGGGGATTTGTCAAGACCTTCGAGTTATTCTGCGAAGACTTGGGAATCCCCTGTACAGTTCCCTTATTCTTTTATTATTATAATGTTCACACCGGGAGGACGGGTAAAGAGCCCCCCAACCGAAAAGGATGGATCTCCCTCCGGGGTCGATGCAAGTGTAAACTTTTTATACCCTATACAGAATCTTTCAAGGGCTTTAAAGACAAATATTTCAAAGTTGTTGCCGAGCCGGGTAAACAACCTTTCTTCTTGTCTGGCATTGACTCGACCGACGTGGAATGGAAATTCCCGTTATACTGGTCCAAGAACCACCATGATCTTCGTAGCGCCTCATATCGGTTTGCCGAAGAGACTTGCCAGATTCAGATGTTTCTTCCATCTTCAAAATAACTGAGTATTTAGATGCTCATGGCCCACCCAACACGGCAGATTATCTCCGTGGCCTTCGAACCAAATTGTCCATTCATTGTACAGTAACCGGATTGTCCATTCATTGTACAGTGCTCATATTTAAAGTGTTATTTTATTCGTATTTTCAAAATCATATCTAACCTGACTTGTTTTGTTTTGCAGCTGCCGAGATGGGTCCTCAACCAACCTCTTCCAAGCCTGCCCAGACCGCCGCTGCCGACTTGGATGCTCGGCCCCCGAGGCCAATTGACACTGGGTCATTGGGGTGTAAAACTTCTGGTGCCCCCATTCGGCCGAGAAGCAACCCGCTTCCACTGACGTGGCCAACAAAAGGGGGCCACCCTCTGACGTCGCTAAGGGCAAGGCACCGGCTTCAGCAACAGCTGCTAAGCTGGCGCAATCACTCAAGCGAGGGCCGCCGCCATCCTACCGGACGACCCTGGAAAAGGTGAAAAGGTCCAAAGTCACCCAGTCGCGCCCACAGGTTCAAGAAAGGGTGAGCATGCCTATCCCAGACCAAGTGATCTGGTCTGACGCTATGACAATAGTGTCCCCTTCTGGGCTGGATTCATCTTCTACTCCGGATTCCACTCATTCGGAACCCCGTGGTAAGGAATCGCACCCCTCGACCGGGAACCTGTGGGAGACAGGGGTGACGGGTGAGCTTTTTACCATCACCAAGGACCCTGCTCGGTTGTTGGAGGCCAGGCGGTTCGGAGATATCGATTATGACGAGCTCGGCCGCATTGAGGAGAACACTTACAAATGTGCTTCTTTGATACAATGTTTCGCCACTTTGCAGCACAGGTACGTCATTTCGGTGGAATTTCGGTGGAAGAGTTGGAGGCTTCCCGAGAAGAAAATAAAAAGACTCTTGAAGAGCTGCTCTCGGTTCAATCTGAAAGCAAGAAACTTAAAGAGGATCTTCTTGCTTCCCAGACTTCCAACGCGTCTCTCCGCTTCGAACTTCTTGCTTCCGAGACTTCCAGCGCGTCCCTCCGCTCTGAACTTGTCCAAGCTCTGGCCAATCTGGAGGCTGCTGACCAAAGGGAAGCCTGCACTCATCCAAGCTGAATGAACTGAAGAAACTTTTGGATGATAAGATGCGGGCTGCCGAGGAGGAAATCTCTTCTATGGGGGATACTTTAGCATCCGCGGTAGAAGAAGCCTTCAACAACACCCTGGAACAAGTTCGGTATCTGAATCTGGGTATCGAACTTAATACCTCCGGGATGCATTACTTGGCATATGTGGAAGATGGTAAGATAGTACCTCCTTCACTTCCTGAAGATTCCACAATCCCCGCGGCTGAGGACCCCGCCCCTGAAGAGGAAACGACCTCCGTCGGCCAACCGGCTAGCCAGCCTTCTACCGAAGTTTGAAGGGTCGGGATGCCGGTTTTATTTGTAATTTTTTCTGCTTATTTGTTTTGGATATTTACGGGTGTACTCCCAAAACACATTATTCGTCGGGTTCAACCCCGAAATATTTGACAACTTTCTTTGCTTTTCATTAAATTACTTGACTTACTTAAAGCCTTTTCTTGCGATTATTTTCATTTGTCGTGAGCCGGTTTTGTACTGTTCAACCAAGTCACGTATTGCGCGCGCAATAAATACTATCTTAGTTCCAATGGCTAAGTTATTTTAATCTTAAACCCATTGGCTAAGCACTGTTTGTAAATGTTCGCTTGAAGTAAATCCGGATATTAACAATGATCAACCTACTGAAGGAGATCGATTGAGCAGGTCTTCCTTATGCGAATTTGATCAAGACTGGTCAGCATATCAATCATCACAAACAATCCACTCAAGCAACCTTTCTAGTATTATTTTTAGTTTTAAGTGAACCATATGAATCTCGTTTTGCCGAGATTCATACTCAATGTAAAACATTCCCAATAATACTGGATGAAAGACTTTATTTAATTGAATACCGTCGTATTACAATGAATCTATAGCTGTTTTACATGCAACGTAACCCGAGTTAACACATTCGTTCTCGGTTAATAGTGCCACATAAGTCAACTATTCATGCTTACAACCGTATTATATTATTATGTTTGCGATCTCAATGAAATAGAACCATATGAACCTGGATAACAATCCAGTTCATACTCTATATACGGAGAGACCCCACAAACTCCTTTTGAACAAGTAATCATCATTTGCGATCTCAGTGAAATAGAACCATATGAACCCGGATAACAGCCCAGTTCATACTCTAAATAACAGAGAAACGCACGAATTCCTTTTGAACCAGTCAATCATCATTTGCGATCTCAATGAAAGAGAACCATATGACCCTGGAGTCGGCATTCCTAACCGTCCAGATCATACTCTCGATAAAAGAGAAACCTGCAGAATTCCTTAGAACGACATGGAAATTATCGCCAAATCAGCTATAAAACTTCTTAAGTTTGTCCGCATTCCACGTTCGCTTGACCGTTTTTCCCTGCAAAGTTTCTAGAATGTATGCTCCTCGACCGAGCTTCTGCGCTATGCGGTACGGTCCTTCCCAGTTTGCAGCCAACTTTCCATCCCGGGAATTTTTATTGCCGATATCTGCTCTTCTTAAGACTAGGTCGGACTGTTCAAACTGTCGGAGCACGACCTTGTTGTTGTAGGTTTTCGTAATGCGCTGCTTGGTTATAAGATCTCGGGCGTGGGCGACGACCCGGACTTTTTCTATCAAACTCGCTTCTATTGCCAGTGCCTCACTATTCTCCTCCTCGCCATTCTGTAACACCTGTTGACGTGTCCATGAAGGTTGTCTAACCTCGACCGGGATCATGGCTTCGCAGCCATACGTCATCGGGAATGGCGTTTCGCCCGTTGACGTATGAGCTATGGTTCGAATTCCCTATAGCACATAATATAATTGTTCCACCCAGCCCGAACCAGCATCATACATTCTTTTCCGTAAAACCTCTATGATTACTTTGTTTGCGGCCTCGGTTTGTCCATTGGACTGAGGGTGTTCTACCGAGGCAAAGTGATGTTTTACCTATAAGCGTTTATCTGTGAACTGGGTGTCATTGTCGGTGATAACTTCACCCGGGATCCCGAACCTTGCCACAATATTCCTCTCAAAAAATTTCTGCACCCGTGCTGATGTGATCGAGGCTAGTGGCTCGGCTTCAATCCACTTAGTAAAATAATCTACTGCAACTACCAACCATTTCAACTGAGCTTCTGCCGCTTTAAATGGCCTTAACAAATCCATCCCCCATTTGTAGAATGGCCACGACGCTGAGATATGTTGCAATTCCTCTGGCGGGGATAATAGCCGTGTTGCATGTTTCTGACAACTCTCACACCTCCTGACGTGAGCCGTCGAGTCAGCTCCCATTGTGGGCCAATAATACCTGGCACGCAATGCTTTCCTTGTTAACGCTCTAGCCCCCATGTGTTGCCCATTGATGCCTTCATGTATCTCGGATAACACATACTCGACCCGGTCGGGTTTTAAACATACGAACATCGAAGTGTGCAATCCTCTGCGATACAACTCGTCACCTTTAATCGTATACATGGCGGCTGTCCGTATTAACTTCCTTGCTTCTATCGCATCATCCGGGAGTATCCCTCTTTCCAAATAATCAATGATTGGTTTTCTGCAATCATCCCCGACTTCAATCACCATCACGCAAGTCGGCTGCAGTATTTCTTGCTGAATCACAGTGCGATTATTACCCGGGCTTTTGGTGCTAGCTAATTTGGACAGAATGTCGGCTCTCGTGTTGTCTTCCCTCGGGATATGACTGACTTCCACTCTATCAAATTCAGAGATGAGTTCCTTTACCTTGTACAAATATCGTGCCAGCAACGGTTCCTTGACCTGATAACGTCCTTCGATCTGTGCTGTCACGAGCTGCGATTCGGTAAATACCTTTATTTTCCTGACCTCCTGCTCCTTGGCTTGTCCGACTATTAATGCTTCATACTCGGCTTGATTGTTTGATGTCGGGAAACTCAACTACAGCGAGTATTCAATCGCCACACCGTCCGGATTCTCAATGATTACTCCAGCTCCACTTCCCTTCCTGTTGGATGAGCCATCAACATACAATTTCCACCAAACGTCGTCCTCCGCGCTACCTGGGGTGAGCTTCATAATGAAATCGGCCAGGGCTTGAGATTTTATGGCATGCCGAGCTTCGTATTGCAAATCGAACTCCGACAATTGGATCGCCCACGTTATCATTCTGCCCGCCAAGTCCGGTTTATGAAGTACTTGCCGGATTGGCTGGTCAGTCCTTACCACGATAGTGTGACTTTGAAAGTATGGGTGAAGTTTCTTAGCTGCTATAACCAACGCAAATGCTACCTTTTCCAATTTTTGATAACGCAATTCGGCATCACGGAGAGCCCGGCTTACGAAATATATCGGCTTCTGGACTGCGTTTATCTCTCGAACAAGGACTGCACTGACTGCCTTGTCACCCACGGCTAAATATAAGACTAACAACTCACCTGGCTCCAGCTTCGACAAGACTGGGGGAGTTGCTAGAGCTTTCTTCATCTCGATGAACGCAGCTTCACATTCTGGGTTCCACTGTATCACTGCTTCTTTCTTTAACATCTTGAAAAATGGGAGAGCTTTCTCTGCTGATTTTGGCATCAATCGAGTTAACGCAGCTATTCTCCTGGTTAACTGTTATATCTCCTTTTTATTTGTGGGAAACTGCATGTCCAGCACAGCTTTACACTTGTCCGGGTTTGCCTCTATTCCTCGATGTGTCAACATGAACCCCAGAAATTTTCCAGCCGAAACACCAAACGTGCACTTTAACGGGTTTAAGCGAATATTATATTCCCTTAACCGGTTAAATGTTTCCTCCAAATCCGCCACATGGTTGTCGACCTAGGTTGTTTTAATGATCATGTTGTCAATATAGACTACGATGTTCCGCCCCAATTGAGGTTCGAAAATGGTATTCATCATACGCTGGTACGTGGCCCCGACATTCTTCAATCGAACGGCATCACATTGTAACAATAGTTGGCCTTATCACCAATAAACGCCGTTTTGTCCTGATCTCCTGGATGCATTGCTATCTGATTGTACTCGGAGAAAGCGTCCATGAACGACAACATTTTGATTCCCGATGAATTGTCAACTAGTTGATCGATATTTGGCATGGGGTATGCATCCTTCGGGCACATCTTATTCAAGTCGGTATAATCTGTGCATACTCTCCACTTCCCATTCGACTTTCTATCCATCACTACATTCGACAACCATGTAGTATACTGTATCTCCTGTATAAAATCGGCTTGCAACAGCTCCTCAATGTGTACGCGCAATGCTTGAGTGCGTTCCGGTCCTAACTTCCGCTTCTTTTGTTGTACAGGCTTTGATCCCGGATACATGCCTAGCTTGTGGCAACAGAAACTTGGGTCAATTCCTACAATCTCGGATGTCTTCCATGCAAATACATCCTGATTCCTTTTAAGACAATCAACTAGTTTGCCTTTTTGTGCCGACTCCATTGTCCTTCCTACTTTAGTGATCTGACTTACTTGAGGTCCTATCTGCACATCCTCCACATCTTCTACAGGTTCGGGCCTCCAATCTTCTGGTCCTTCCCTCATATCCAATTCGACCATGTTTATGGACTTTACTGCCTGTCCTTCTTTCTCGCGCCGGGGTTCAAAATCCTCTTTCGGAGTTCGAGATGATATCGTGAGAGCACTTTCACTTTCTCGGACAGTATTGTAATAACACTGTCGAGATTCTTTTTGATCTCCGCAAACTGTCACCACTTGGTCTTTGCTTCCAACGAACTTGAGCTTTTGATGTTTAGTAGACATCAATATGTCCCATTTGTGGATAGTCGGTCTCCCCAATATAACATTATATTGAGAAGAAAAATAGGCCACCACAAACCTGACTCTTTCCGATTTGAAAGCATCTTTTGTGCCCAATGTCAAACGCAAATAAATAGCACCCTTAATGCTCTGATTTCCACCATTGAACCCAATCAGCATGGTTTTACATGGTCTTAAATCTTCCTCATCGAGATTCATTTTCTTAAACGCGTCCCATAAAATGATATCAGCCGAGCTTCTGTTATCCACGAACATCCTTCTAACCCGGCAATTGGCAATTGTCCCCGTAATTACCAGTCCGTCTTTATGTCCCGACACTACCCCCTCCATGTCTGCTTTGGTAAAATATAATAATGTAGGTTCCGGATCAACTTTACTTTCTTTAAACTTCGAACGCTCCCTTACTGATAACACCTCTTTTAAATATTTCCGCCTTTGGTTAGCAGTATCTCCACCTCCGCCAAAGGCTCCCGATATCACATTACATTCAAATTGTGGTTCTGGGAAACCATCCTCCTCGTCACGCGTCTTCTTTCTTCCTTCTCTCTCAGATTGAGGCTCCTCTCCTTTTCGTTTGTTTTTTCGCCCCTGCGTTTTAATCACATACTGCCTTAAACACCCTTCTCGAATAAATTTTTCAATGGCATCCCGAAGATCCCAGCATTGATCAGTAGTGTGCCCGGGCCCATTATGAAACTCGCAAAATCGGGTTTTATCTGCCCCTGCCTTGTTGTATACCGGCCGAGGACGTTCCGCTTTCTTCATGTCGGTCAACGCTACCTCCTTCCAAATCTAAGAATGGGATACGTTCAATGGAGTATACTTTTTGTATTTGTTCTCATATTTACCCGGCCTAAATCTGACGTCGGGATGCTTGTTATGATTCAAATTTCCTTGATGCTGTCGATTCTTAGGTGGTGGACTTTTCCTTCTGGGACTTCGTTCTTTCTCTCGACCTGGTGCGTTTGCTATCTCCATCTGCTCTAACTCCAGATATTTCTTTGACCGAGCTAGAAACTCCATCAAGGTTTTCACCGAGTCCTTATAGATTGATTTTGCGAATCTAGAAGACCCATTTAACCCAGCCGAAATAAGATATACGTGAACCTGCTCCTCCAATCCCTACACTTGCAAGGCTGCCTCCTTAAAACGATCCAAATAACTCTGCAATGTTTCACCGGGTAATTGCTTTATCTTCCCTAATGCGAGTTCAGATTTCGGCTGTTTTTTACTAGTTGCAAAATTGAGCAGAAATCGCTGCCCAAAATCTTCAAAATTTCTGATTGATCTCGGCGGCAAGGTGTGGAACCAAGCTTGAGCGGCTCCGGTTAAAGTAGTAACAAAGATCCTCGAAATGATTGGCTCGTCAATACCCCGAACACACATCTATAAATCAAACTCGTCAATGTGTACTTGAGGGTCCTGAGTTCCGTCATACTTGGATAAAAAGGAGCCATCAAAATCATCTAAATACCAAGCATTCACTATTTCGTCAACAAAAGGACTATTATTTTGATGTCCCTTACTATACTTCCTTCGATATATGGGCCCCTCCTTCTTTCCGCGGTATGCTGCCTCTACTCCAAGATCACGATCTGTCACCCCTAATCGTCGTCCTTGTTGTTGATTTTCTGGGCCATGGACCCGACTGTTCCCATGTCCAATACTCCTTTCTGCAGCTAGTGAACGTTCATGATTGTGGGCTCGTTCACGAGATGCAAATCCGGCATCACACCGATCATCAAGGTGCTCCGGGTTCCCATGTTGATCTGATGGATTTGCAGGACGTTGAAAAGCCTGTGATCCCTCTTCCGCCCTATTTCGTCGAGTCTTCATGCTCCTCAACCGCTGTTCCATGTGCTGCATCCGCTGAGCCTCTTCTCGTCTCCATTCTTCATTACGTTCCTCCATCTGCCGGGTTATGTTTCTGATGTCATCTTGCCAATGAAAAGTTTGCCTTCGTTCCATGTTCTCAATACGATTTAAAATCGATTTGAGAACGTTATTCATAAGTCTATTATCCGGTTCTATCTCTTGTGCTACTAGATGTGTTGAATTCACTCTTTGTTGTTCGGTTGGGATAGAGGACGAACCAGCATCTGAAACTGCTTCCGCCACCGGTACCTCCTCCCGTTGATCTACACTTCTTCTTTTTTTCCTGACATCTCAGCAGGCGGTGGTAGCGACCGACTATTTCTGGTATTAACCATCGTATCGGTGTGGGACTTGAAGTTTATGGTTCCCCACAGACGGCACCAATGTTCCGTTCAAAGTGAACGGAAATGTCTAACAATGATTGTTGGATGGCTAATCTCGGATCACTTTCTCCTTCCTCCTCAACGTGTTTATGGAGAATGAAACACCCTGAGGAAGAGGTTGATCTCGCTCGTAATACACAATGCAAATGGTGTGCGGTGTGTGCAAGTGTGTAAGGAGAAGAGGAATTAGAATGTGTGTACCTTGTTCTGCAACTCCTCTGTATTTACAAGTCACATACCTCTCAACTGAATGCTATGAGTGGTGCCCGAGAATACCGGACATAATCTTTAACCGCTGGAACTGCTTCCCTTGAATTAGTCATAGCTACATCCACATCTCCTAATTGAGGGACAGACACTCGTTATTGGTTATTGTGCCTTATATCTAAGCCCAAATATTATTTCCACAACATTTTCAAAGTAATAGTTGTAATTAAATATTTACATTTTCACAATTAAAAAACAATTCATAAGCTAAAAATTATATTTGTATAAAAAACAGCACGTAAATTGAACAAAAAATATGCTAAATTCAAAGGTTCATATACAGATCTTTACATACCAAAGAAATACAGTGTTTTTTGGTTTTGTTTTACTGAAGTAGAAATACAGTGCTATGTGCCCTGTTAAATCCGAAGAGCCAAAACTAATTAAATACCTGAGATTATAGGACTTGTAACATTACTCTAATTAATAAACATTACGATTAACATTAACAATGTGGAATGAATACCACTATGGCAATGGCCCACCACCCAAGATATTAGGAGAAATATAGCATCTGATATGAGGGATTTAAGCGTCGGCAAAATGGTTTTTCATACTTGGATGCAACTTGTTAAGACTCTTGGCATTGACATGACTTTAGCTTTTGTTAAAATTAAACAAAAATGATCCAACTTAAAAGTTAAGCCAATTAATTTATTAGATCGAAAATTATATATTATAAGTTAATTTTGTTATTTAATTGATCACTCTGTTCAACAATTTTGTCTTTATTTTTTATTAATGGGGACTTCCATCTTTAGTGATAGATCTCAGATAGAAATCTTCGACCATTTTTTTGTGGATCCTATAATACTACATAGGATTAAAGATCTCTCAAAATCTTTTAATTTCTTTTTAATGATAGATCTCATTTTGAGATCTTATGGAGAGAGAAAGAAGAGAAAAATTTATTCTTTTTTTTAAATAATGTGCAGATCTTGAGGGATCTTCTACAAGAACTTATCTCCATGTTGAAGATCTCTAACTCCTTTAATAGAAGACCTAATAAAAATCAGATTTTAAACTTAAGATCTTTGCTTAAATCTTTACTCAAGATCTTACACTAAAAGATATCTTAGATAGACTGAAAATGCTTACGTGCAAACTAAATCTTGCCATTTACAACTTCAAAGAACTTTCTTTTAGAAAAAATAAAATAAAAAGTAAGATATAATGTAGAAAGAAGGAAAACTCAATCATATGTACATATGAACATAACATGAAAAAGGTCAATAAATGATTGATACCTTGATGGCTAATTTAGCAGCATCCACATGGTTTGAGCTTTATTTGAATGGTGCTTGTTGGCCTTGGATTCTCTTTAGTTTGACAGAGGGGTACAAAGCATGTTTTTCTGGAGCTGTTTTTCGTTTTTTGGGGTCATAAAAGCTTGTTGGCATGCTCAAACCATACAAAGGGTTTAATAGGAGTGACCAATATATCATTGGGCATTTATAGCTTTTCGTGATTGGACATATAGAGAAGAGAGTTTCATTGTAGATTTATAGTGGCATAATATATATAATATATAAAGTACTACCATCATATTGGGCATTTATTATTTTTCGTTATTGGATATATTTTTTGTGATATACGTAAATTTGGTCTTTGATGATATTTAATTTAAATGTAATGTTTACTTTTCATTAATACTTTTTTTTTAAATCAATGTATATCTGGCCCAAGTGTCAATAATTAATTTATCATGGTATTGAAATTTATTTAAGGGTCAAAATTTTAACTACATTCAGAGGAATGAGTTGTCTTTTACTAAAGATATTAATTAAACTAGAATCTAAAGTTTCTAATTAAAATATAATTTGGGATAATAAAGTTATTCTTTTAGATATAGTCCCGTCATTCTTTATTATCCGTCTTTTAATATTTTTATATAAAATAAAAATGTAATAATTTTTCTTGATCTTAATAAAGTAGTTATAAAGTTTTTATTTTATACTTTTCATTTTTACTTCAATGTAAATATATATTTGTAAATTAATTACAGTTTGAGTAGAAAGTAAGAGTGTAAGTAACAAAAAATTAACTAATTAATGTTATTTTCAACTTTAAAAATAATAGATAAATAGAAACAAAACCTTCAAAAAATTTGACAATTAAAAAAAGGAAGGCAAGAAATATTTGATATATTAATTCATCAATGACTAATTTTTTTCTTCTATATGTATAAATTAAAATAGCTATATTGAACGAGGTTATTTTTAGCTATCATTACTTAACGAAAACATTTTTAGCTATTTTTCTTCTGTGAGAGTGTTTTTCGGGATTTTTTAATTTTTTTTTACTATCTCTTTTGAGTTATATTTTTAATAGTTAGTTCTAACTTGATTTTTTAATATTTTTAAAATAATTTATCAATAATTAAATAATAATATATCATTATAAATCATTCATCATAAATCTAAAATATAATTTATATGTTCAAATATATTAATTTTATTACAAATTTTAATTAAAGATAATTTATGTATTTAAATTTTTATTTATTTAAATTTTAATTATGTAATTAAACATTTATTTTGTATAATGCTAACATTAATTAATAATTCATAGACAAAATTGAGAACACTAATTTACTATGATAAAAAACATAATTAAAAAACATAATTATTCATAAACATTTATTTTGTAAAACATAAAACATATCTTTAGCGTCATATAATACTAAGTAACAAACAATTGTGCATTAAAAAAAAATTCTAACCACCAATAGGTTCATATAACCTCCCATCTATTTTCTGCTATACTTCCTCACATATGACAGCTGATCATAAAGGTAAGCCAATAGCTACCCCCAAAGCCTACTCAGTGTAACTATCGATATCATTGTGGTATTGTAGGTAGCAAATGTGTACATGCGTCGAGCTTTTCTCAACAAATATGATATTGTCGAGCAAATGCAACAAACATGTTGTAGTAGCTCAGACGTATGTCTCACTAGTAACATGGTGATTGAGTGTTTTTTATTTTAGTATTTTTCTATTTTTCATTAGCTTATTTGACCTATCTTGGTGTTGGATATAAGGGGAGCTGGAAGAAGATCAAGTAAATGATGAAGCTTGTACCTTAGAAGAAAGTTTTAGCTTTTCATATGTCAAGGCATTTGTAATTTGTTAAGTGTATGAGAGACTAATCTTATGATCCTTGCATTTCATGAACATGACCATTAACATGCATACATGATTTTACTAAAGCATAAAAGTTGTTCATGTTTTAAAAAAGAAGTTAATTTTTCATGGTTAAGTTTTTAGAAAAACGAAATATCACTGCTTTAATCGATTACACAAGGATATAATTGTTTATCAGCTTCTGTTTGATTCTAGAAAAGCCATGAAGAGCATTTTAATCGATTACTAGCTACTCGTAATTGATTACATAACACAAAATGTAAATCATGATTATCTGTCTTAATCTATTACTAGTATACTATAATCGATTACACAAGTTCATTTTTAAATATGCATGACTGCCTTAATCGATTACCACAATCAGTAATCGATTACCTAGACTTATTCTGAAATTGTACATGTCTGCCTTAATCGATTACCACAATAAGTAATCGATTACATAAGCTTATTTCAAAACTGAACATGTCTGCTTTAATCGATTACAACTCGTGTTAATTGATTACATTGTTCGTTGTGTTTTTCTAGATTAAGCTATGAACATTTTAATCGATTATCTGGAAGATTAATTGATTACATATGACAATTTAATTGATTATGATGGCGATTTAATCGATTACATTCTGTTACAAAAGTTGGTTATAAATAGAATATGAGTTTGTCTGAAAGATACAACTCTTGACTTCGAAATTTCAAAGCATTCACAAGCCTTCTCAAAGTTAGAAAGGATTTTCTGAGTTAGATAGTTCTTGTCCACCTTTTAAATCTTCATGGTGTATTGAAATATTTCTTGGATAGAGTTTTCAAATATGTTTTGGAGAGAAAGGTCTGAAATTGATTTCTGCATTTCAATTCTGATTGGTAAATCATATTCATTCATATTCATTAGATCATCAAGTTGTATCTCTCTCTATTAACTCTTGTTGTAAATTAGTTTTTGAATTCTTGGTTGTTTGTAACTTTTGTAAAGGTTTCTTTAAGCTTTTTTTAGAGTGAGTTTCTCTAGAGGGAAGAGTAGAGAAGGGTTTTCTACTCTTGATCATTAGGAATCTAGATTTCTGTTTCTTTATCTAGGGTTGATAAAGGTGATCAGTTGTAAAAGCTTGTAAAGAATAGAATTTGATTTAGTGGAACTCTAACCTAGTGTTGGTTGGAAGAAACTGGATGTAGCCTCTAAGTTGAGAGGTGAACAGTATAAGATCTTGTGTTGATCTCTATTCCTCAATCTCTTCTTATTATCTTAATCTGTAATTCTTTTGGTAAAATCTTTTATTACTCAACAAGTGAAGATTTTAGTAATTGTATTCTTGAACTGAGTGGTTTGATTGATTGAAGCATTCTATTTGTGATAAAGATCCTAAATCTGCTGCTTGTTTTTAAAAGAATTTTTAAAGATTCTGTTTTAACCAATTCACCTCCCTCTTGATTATTGAGTGTGTGTTCACTATTGTTTTCACTTGGACTCTTATTTTCTCACCTTAACTCAATTTTGATCTTAGGAAAATAGTTGGGCTTAATTGATAATTGTTGCTTATTTTGAGATTTTGTACTTACTTGACTTATCTTTCTTATTCAGGACCTAGAGGATTATGCAGAACTCCAAATGAAACATATGAGTAGTCCCTGGAAATTTGAGGAAAAGAGATACAATTATGTCATAAATAAGCTTGGGCTAATTCTGTCGGTTTGAGAATCATTTAGGCTTGAAAGTCAAAACCTCTGCACTTGGACTTTAGGCTGCGAGATTGAGCTTTGATTTGTATAATTATCTTAATTACATAGATTAGATGAGCCTAATCAGGGTCCATCCTTTCCTAATGTTTAGTCACAATATATATTAGTGTAGTTAGTTACTTCATTTTGTACAAACAGATTTGAGAGGCTTCTTGTGCAAGTTTTAGGATCAAACTCTTTTCTTTTTTTTTCTCTCAACTGTTCTTCATTTTTCTTCTTCCTTTCATCTTTGTTATTTTTTTCTTGCACAAAATTTGTTGCTCTTCCATTGTGATGATCATGGAAGGCTAAAAAATCAATCAATCCATTCCAAGCAAGGAAAAATTTGAGTTTTGGCTTAGTATTTCAATCTCTGTGTGAATGTTCATCATCTTATTCTTCAATCCTATTTTTGATTTTCATGATTATGAATATGCTTAGGATTGAAAATGGATTAAATTATGGATTCATTTCCTAATTTTGAAATCTAATCACATATTGTTAGGATGATATTTCAACTTAATTTGTAATTTCAATTGATTTAGGTGTTAATTCGATTGAACTGTTTCTAATGACATTGGCTGAACTTACACAATATGATCATTATTTGTAGAACTATGAGAATTAAAAATTCTTGGTTTGGTGAATTGGATTGATGCTCTTAAATCTGTTTTACAATCTACTTCATTAATTCTGTCAGATTTTACATTTTCTACATTTCTGTTTGTGTTTCACAATCGATTTCACATATTGTTTGTGTTTTTGTTACAGAGGCTTACCTTTTGGGACAGAGAAGAAGAGAAATGAGAAGGAGAGTTGAAGGGGAAGAAGGAACTCAGAGGGAAGGGGGAGACTCAAAGGAAGGGAAAGATGGAGTTTTGAAAGGAAGCGAAAGAGATACGTGAAAGGGGAAGGGAGCTAGACGTTGGAGGTGAGAAGAATGGGGGAAGGGGTGGGAGTTGGTCAAATTGGGTCAGAGGAGCACTTTTATCTATTTTTACTAATTTTAAGAAAGTGGTAGTGAGATAGAAAAAGGTGTAATGGGAATATCAATTCCCCTTAATAATATAATGTACTTGGATGGGAGCCCAAAACAACTGAAGCCCATTACAAATACTTAATCCATATTTTAAATCTATACAGAAATAATAGTACATTATCATTGATATAAGTCTTTCTCGTAAAAAAATATAAAAATGATGAGGTATAATTGATCCACTGTTAGTGATGCTGTCACCATCGACTATGAATCCTTTTATTTATTTTAGACTTTCATATTGTGCCTATATATTGGCTCTCCTGTTCATTTTGTTTTCTTATTTAAATATTTTCAAACTTCTAATATTAATTGAATAATTTTAATTGCATCCCTTTTCTCAAAATTACTTAAAGTTATATTGCATATGCACCGTCTGTCTTCACTCCCTAAGATTCAAGTCCTTCTGCCATATATACACTTAAGACTTTTTTGGTCTATATGGATTTCACCCATCTCATCATACAAACAGTACCTCTAAATCTTAATTAAGGACAACAATTATTTTCATGCAACTTCTAATTATTTATTTCTTTCTCTAACTTGAAAAAAGTTGTTTTTTATTTTACACCAGACTGTTCTTTAAAGTGACATGTCCAGTCACAGTCTCACAGAACTCTACTAAGGATACAAATATAGAAAGGGCTGCTTAAATTGAAATCGTGGTTTAAGATGCTCTCCATAAAGTTACCCTAAATTTATTAGTACATGACTTATTAATGAATAACTAAGAAAATCCATGGACGAATTTGGATATATTCATAGTTTCATACATCAGGGGTTAACCCTTCATTCAACTTCTTTTGATTTGGACCAAAATAGTTCTGTTATGGAATAGACATAGAAACTACAAAACCCATGCATCTACAAAAAGCAGAAGCAAATACAAATGAAAAAAAAAAAGGTAAAAGAAATAAGAAACTCAATTCTATCAAACTAAACCAAACCAACCAATAAAGGGAAAATAAAATGATAGAGACCAAAATGTATACATTTATATAGGTTAATTATGCTACTCAAAACCCCAAGCTTTTCTTTTTTGGCTCAAACACATATTTGATCAATGAGTCCTTGACAGACAAGAGCTCAGGAAATTCCTTCTTCAGTTTTGATGAATCCATCTCATTAGTGCTTGGAGAAGGGAAATGAGCCTGTTGTTCAAGTGTAAAATTAACCCATTTAAAAGTAGGGTCAACATAATCTTTGTACATCTCAAGAATCTCATTGCATGTAACAATACCAGGGTTTGTGAAGTTCCAAATGCCCCTGCAATTCCTTTTGGCCATCTCAATTGAAATTGGCACAAGTTCATCCAAAACAGTGATGCTGTTTGGAATGTTGGCCACTTTATCAGACCTTGTTATCATAGTGATGAAGTTATGTGGGTTGCTGAGATCAGATGACACTGGCAATTGGATTCTTAGGGTGCAAACATTTTCGTATTCCTTTAGAAACTCTTCAACCTGCAACCATATTGAGAGAAAAACAAAGTTAGTGACCATGCAAAAATTGTGCAATAGAAATAGCAAAAGACTAAATAGTATATGCTTTGTGTCATCCAATCATAAATCACCATATATTACAAGTTCATTTATTGTTACAATTATCTTAAAAGTTGTACTAACAATTTTTTTATTAAAATTTGTCAATATAATTTTTTTTACTCGTACAATGAGCAGAAATTAAACTCATAGCAAATGCAAGTTTTTAGGAACCTACCTTAGCTTGTGTTCTAAAATAGAAGGCATCAGTGGAATTTGTTTTGTCTTCGAAGTTACCACAAAAGGCATAATTCATCATGAGGAGACCATGATCTCTGCAGACTTCTGCTAATGTCAACACACCAACAACAACAGCACGTATAGTTTCTGGCTTATGAGCTTCAAAACATTTCACATTTAATGCTCCAATCACCCCAGAAGCATTGAAAACATGAGTAGGCTTAATGGTCCTAAAATCAACCAAGATCTGTGATCTATCATCTAAGCGTGCCGTGCCATATTCAAAGGGTATCCCTTGCTTCTCACAAATGTTTCCTATAAGCCCCCCAATCCACCCTGCACCACCATATATCAAGAACTTCAAAGATGCCTTTTGTGGTGACACATTGTTCCTTGTGGCTGGAACAACCACCATTCTGTTCTGATTAGAATGGTTAACATCACCATTGGAAGTGGTTTCGGTCACATTATCGGAGCCATCATAGTACTTCTCAACGCCTGGCATAGTGAGCATTCTTGGATGAGGAAGCAAAGCACCAGAAACATCACCCCACCAATCAGGATTCTTGACATACCAATCCATGGTTTTCCTTAGACCCTCTTCCCAAGTAGTGCCCTCAGACCACCCCAAATTCTTCAGTTTCTCATCATCCAAGAAGTACCTTTGGTCATTGAAAGGTCTATTCTCCACAAACTTGACATGTGTGTCTGGGTCCAAATTGAAAAACCTACATATATCCCTAGCCACATCAATCACCCTCCTCTCTTTCTTTGTCCCTATATTATAAACATGCCCTACCTCACCCCTATGGAGAATGATCTCAAAAGCCTCAGCAACATCTTCACAATAGAGATAGCTCCTCACATTAGACCCATCCCCATGAATTGGAAGAGTCCTTCCTTTCATGGCCAAGAGCAAGAACTTTGGAATCAACTTCTCAGGAAACTGATTAGGCCCATAAACATTGTTCCCTCTCGTCGTTATAACCGGCAAACCATACGATCTACCATACGCCATGACAAGCATTTCAGCACCAGCTTTTGTGGCAGAATATGGATTGGTAGGTAACAATTGAGAAGCCTCATGGTTTCCAACCACAGCATCCTCATCTGTCTCACCATAAACCTCATCAGTGCTCACATGAATGAACCTCTTCACTTGACCATTTGAGACCTTGCAAGCCTCTAGGAGCACATGTGTGCCATAGATGTTGTTCTTGGTGAACTCAAAACTGTTGCCAAATGAATTGTCTACATGAGTTTGTGCTGCAAAGTGCATGATTGTGTCAATGGACTCTGTGAGGAGGATGTAGTTTACTAAATCTGCACTTCCAATGTCTCCCTTGATGAACTTGAAATTCGGAGATGAACGCGAGGGAATGAGATTCTTCAGATTTGAGCAGTAATCGAGCTTGTCAAGGACTATGATTTTGTAGTCAGGGTAGTTTCGCACTATCCTGTTGCATACATGGGATGCAATGAAGCCTGCTGCTCCTGTTATGAGAATGTTCTTTGGCTTGTAGGTGTTGGCCATTTCTGCATAACTTTTGTGCAAAGCAATGGAACTTCGAGTCAGATATAAATGTCACAAGTTTTGCACAAAGTGTTGAATCATGTCACGTATGAATTTCTAAGAACATTTTATTACAACCTCCTATCCCCCACCCTGAGGCTAAATATATGTTTTTAGAACAATTATACATCAAAGTAACAGAGTTTAATTGATACACGGTCCGCGTAATTTTATTTTTTTTAACATTATCCACTAATTAAAAATAATTCTAGATTAATTATTATATTAGTCAACATTTTTATCATGTATCAATTTGTAATTGAACCACAGTATTCTTGATATGCTTTTGTTTCTTTCTATACAACGAAAATATGATTATTTTGTGTTTTGGGTTAAAAATCACAAAGAGATTGTACTTTCTTTGTGGTGTGTTTTTGTGCTTTTTTGTTTTTTTTACAAAATTATGATTTCGTTGTGTTATTGATGAATAGTACAACAAAATTGTACTTTCATTTTGCTGTTTTCTTAAAAAAATACCCACAACGGAAAGACAATTTTACTATGTTATTGGATGAATAACGAAGGTAGAATTTTTGTTGTATAGTGGGAGTGAAAATAGAATTACACAATAGAATCATGATTCTATTGTATTATTTAGAAGTGAAATCAAATAATAAAATAGAATCATGATTTCATTGTGTTACTTGAGGTGCAAAAAAATTACACAACAAAATCCTGTTTTTGTTGTGTAATTGGGGGTAAAAAAAGTTAATAATGAAAACACAACTCCATTGTACAAGTGTACAATGAAAATGTACTTTCATGGTTATTTTCTTTCACCTCCCAATTCAGAACGGCAATACAATTCTATTGGCAATTTCTCAAAAGACAATTTTGGAATATGGCTAAAGTGTACCCACGTGGATAGTACTATTAGCAACTGGTGTGCAAATAGCAATATCCCAAATTTGAAGGCGAAAATGGTTTTGGCCCGGCCCAGCCCCATTTTGCTATGGCTATTGTGAGCTGGTCAACAATAACAATGGGTTAGGTTGTGTTAAAACTCACAAGTCAGAAATTATTATAAGTTTCTATATTATTGTCTTTTAAATTTATTATTAATCAAATATCTTTTTGTAGAGATCAATTTTTTTTGTAGGAGATAATTTTATTCAAGTCAAATATAATTATTATGAATCATAATAAAGTTTTTCTTCTAAATATTTAAAGCAGTTACATATCTAGAACTTGAATTTTTTTAATAAGTCTTTAATATTTTAATATAATTATTTTTTTTATAAAAATTAAATAAATTATTCTTTTAAGGAAAAATTAAATATTTTTTTGATGAAGAATAAATAAACAAATAATTTAAAAATTACATATTTGGACTTTGATTATGCAGATAAGTAAAAAAGAATTATAAGTCAACAAGCTAGTTAGAATACTCCATTACACAAATACAAAGTTGGAATAATAATTGACTAGTTCAAATTATACTTGACTCATGGCAAGAAAATTCTTTTTGGCTCCAGCAGGGTCAGCTTGAATGAGTATTTTTATTTGAAGAGTATTATGTGTATAGTCAATCGAAAAAGTTAGGTGTAGAATGTGTAATTTTTTTAAATAATGGGTAGTGATGTGTAAAATATAAACTAAAAAAAGGTGTAATTATTCAATCAAGAAGGGTGTAAATAACGAAATATAATTGACACCGCCTTCAAGGAATGTCATCCTAATTATCTCTTAATTTATTTATCCAAATAGTGTCTTAATGAGTTTCTTAAATCTTAATTGTTATATCATTTATGAATGGAAGAAGAAGAAATACTATAATATCTTCTAGAGAAACTAGCTGTAAGAACTTGCTAGGGTGCAGTACATTAAAAACTCGAAACCATAGGGAACTAGAAATATAACTAGACCCTGACCAGCATGAACACTGTTGACTGTTACACTTATAGTGTCAAACCAATAACATATTTATTTTTACTGAAAATTACCGTAATTAAACACAACAATTAAATACGAACTAATAACATAGAAAATACACACTAAGAAAGGTATAATTAAACACAAAGGATCAAAATCTTCAATCATAGAAAGTACTCAACAATTAATATCAGTGAATTGAAAAGTGGAAATAACTTACAGGAGCTCCTCAGCCACAAGAGCAAAACGATCAAAAAAATTGAAGAAAAAATGGAAGTTTCGTTCAAAATCGGAGAAGAGGAGAGAATCGAAAAGCAGGAGAAATGAATTGTGATAAAAAAGTTATTCCATCATGTATTTATAGTTTATAGTTTATAATATTAATAATAATTGAATAATATGCCTCTCTTAGTTTCATCAGTCTCATGGGGCACGAGTTACATTTTTTTATTCGTCTTTCTTTCTTTCTCATTTTTTTTGTATGAGGCAAAAACTTCCTTATCTGTCCTTATCAGCAAAAACTATGGTGGCACGAGGATCACAAGTTTTAATAATTTAACACGTGGCAAGCTGATGCGTTAGCATGATGAATTCAGCGTTAAAGTTCAATTTCCCTTACAAATCGAAAGATTATGATAAAAAAAATAATTCATCGTCAAAAAATAGGAGTGATAAAAACATATTTTTGTAATTATTAAATTTAGAAGATAATAATAAAAATGTTCAAAAGTTTATATCAAGAAAGATATTGATAGTAATTTGTAAAAAACATGTTTTACTTTTAGAGTGCACGTGTACAAGAAAAATATTTATTTTATATAACTTAAATTTATTATAAATAAATATATTCTAATATATAAATTAGAATAATGCATAATTTGGATGATGAAACTCTCAGGTCCCTTTATTTTTTCAATTAGAGATTCTCAATATTTTCTCTATTATCTCGTTTAGATATGTATTTCAATTCACAAGCTACTCTCACAACTAGAGAAATATTCTCTCTCAACTATTTCAATACTATCATACTTTATTTTCACTTGTGTACTTGGGTTTTCTTAATCGTTTACTCTTTTCAATTTATCTTTTTTTTAATTTCTATCTCTAAATTGAATTTAATAATTATTAATAAATTATCAATAATTATAAATAATCTTATATCATAATTTAAATTAATTTTAATTTAATAATATTTTTAAGTTATCGATCTATAATTATTATACTTATGACTATATTAGTATAAGTTATTGTATGAGTACAACCATGAGTTTTTAAGAAATAAATAAAATGAGCGTGTTACTCGTGGGCAGTATGTATAGTCATTAAGTCATCGTCAGACTAAAATTCAAAGTTTAGTTTTACTCAATCCAATTAGAATTTTACAAAATTATTTTAATATAATTATTTTTATAAATTTTAAAGATTAAGTAAGAATATTATGATTTATTATATTTTTTTATAAAATTTTTATGATAGTTTAAAATTTAATGAATTTATATCAGGATTTGAAAGAAATTTATAAATTTATAAAATTTGAAAGAATTTTGTGAATTTTTAAAAATATATTCAAAATTACAAGATTTAGTGAAAAAAATGATAAAATTTGGATAAAAAAATAAAATTAAAATATTTTTTATCTTTTAATAGTTATATTGATTCTAACTTTATGTCCTTTTATATTAATCTTTTTTGTAATAGTCTATTCTTATTCTCATTTTTGGATTTGAATAATAGATTTAAAATTATACATTGATTTTTTGATTTTTTTAATTACTACAATTATATCATGATAAATTTAATGACATGTTTAAATGGGATAAAATAATAGGCATATAAACAATAAGGGTGGAAAACTGGTAGGAGAGTTACTAAGTTATGTGGATGACAAAATTAAGGATGACAGTCATGGAAACATTGTGTTGAGCAAATAATGAGCATAGTCAAATAAGGAAAACATGATTAGTCTTAACACATAAGACAAACATTAATTTAATATAGAAAACAAAGGGAAAAGTGCATAGGAGGAGTATATTTGACATTTTTTTTTTCCAAATTAAAGAATAGGAGAAATATATATGGCACATATATCTTGAAGAATATTAAAAAGAGAAGAGGGTATGTGTGATAAAAGAAAAGAAAGTTTGGTAACCGATAGAATAAAGAAAAAGAAAAAAGTCTAGCAAAATTTCAAGGGTTTGGATGAGATTGTTTGAAAGACGTTTTATACTAACAAGTCTGATGAAATCCATCGAAATCTTTCTGAAAAAATAATCCATCAAAATTTGTATATCTCTTAGTACCAAAAAACTTTTTATAAGCTATAAAAAAATCATAACTGAATGCCACCAGATTTTGTTGTCTTCCTTAAAAAAATTTTAAAAGTCTTAATTTAATACCAAAAGACTTATTTATACTATCTAAAAATCCTTATTGAACACCACAATATCTTTTTATAATAAAAAAATATCTTTTAAAATCCTAATCCAATACACATATAAAATGATCCTTTTACTTGTGGACAATATGCATACTTTTAAATTATCCTTTTAACACTAAAATTCAAAGTTTAGATTTTTATCAAGAAAATTTTAAGATGAGAGGCAATAATTTATTAGCTTAATTATGATTTTTTTTCATTGAAAAATAGGATTTTTGTTTCCTTAAAAAAATTCATTTGATTTTAGTCTCCTTAAACATTTAATATTTTTTTGTTTTAATCTCTATTGTCAAGTCACAACATTGATGACATAACATATACATTTGCAGCTAGGGGTGGAAGTAGGTTGAGCCACCTACAAAGGCTTATGGTATAAAGCTCCAGTTACTTTCAAGATCGTTGACTATCTTCGCATACCAAAACGAGACTTTTCAACGTGCTTTGTCCTTACTCACACTTTTGAGGAAAACTTCATAAAGGTCACTCATGTCAAAATTGCTCCAAGCCAAGCACGTTGTTGTGGAGTCTTAAGTGATGGACTACCAAAAAGTATATGCATCTTGTTGGTATAGGTAGTATCGTTTAATTCCTTTAAGTCATCCTCAACTGTATAGTAATATACCTGCACAGTCTCTAGATCCTTCTCATTCGGGCATGTATTCGATTCATTCATGTGCCCCTCCTGCTGGAAGCTTGTCAGGAGTCGCTCATTGTCTGTTCCACATCTCTTGTGCACCGATGACCACTCCCCGCCTTCGTCAGCGCACAGGATGTTACATATGGGTCCAACCTGTTTAAGATTTGACTTGGCTCGACTCATTTAACAAAAAGGTCAGACTCAAGCTTTTTAAAAAGTTTTTTTAGTTGAATAGGTCAGGTTATAGACTTTAAAAAAGTCTATTAAGCATGATGGGCTAGCCTAGTTAGCAACAATATTTTTTTAATAAAAATAATATTATTAGTATGATATATATTATTATAATTATTTTAATAAAATTACAAAATTATTTTAGTGGTTTAACAATTCGAATCATTTTAATATTTAGAATAGGATAATTCTTATAGGCACAGATGAATAGTAGGAATAAAAGCTATATTCTTTTGGTGGGGCTTAAAAGGCTTTGGTAGCCTATCACAAGTAATGTTTGTAGACAAATTTTGGTCACATCTTGTGGTTTAAAATTGACTTATTATGTTTATGCCGACTGATGAGTTTTCTTAATTATGTTCAGAAAAGACAAGTTTTGTAAAGAACAACAATTGAAGTAAACTCAGGACTATCAGGAGTCACTTAGAAAGGATGATAAGCTTAAAAGTTCAAAAGAAGACTCAAAGTATCATTTGTTGTGTATTGCAATGAAGAAGTCAACATGCTCACTAGATGAAGAGAAAAACTTCAAGCCACGAGAAGTAATCAACAATTAAAGGACAAGAAGAAATTCGCAAATATGAAGATTTGCACAATGAACATGACATGAAGAACAACATTGCTGCAACACACTTAGAATGAAATTTCATCAACAAGGTGGCTTCATTATGTACATTGTATCTGAAGTTCCAAAAATGCAATTGAGCTGTTCTTGATGGCTATGGAAAACTTGAAGAAAGATCTTCAACTTTCATGAACAAGTCATGTTCTGATACAACCTGGATCATGGACAAAATGGAGTCTGAAGTTGTAGACCTTGGTCTACCTAAACAACTTGATATGTGTGTAGTAATTTGAAGATTGCTTGAGCTACAAAAGTGAATTTGAGATGATCTTAACTATGCTTTCAAGTGAGAAGCTTCAAAAGATTTGAAAGAAGCTCATCTATTGATGAAGTCAGTACTTCCCTCTGAAGATCTCAATCTTATCATGTTGTAAAGGCATTAAGAAGGCCTTACTCAAAAGATCTATCAAAGGTTACATTGAGCAGATAACATCAAAATTAAGTTGTTTCAGAGTGAACATCAGAATGATGTACTTGAGGACTCTGAGAATGAAAACATCATAATGATACTCTAATGACAGACCAAAATTAGAGCAAGATAGATTTTGATATGCTACATAAGAATGATATATTGAAGTCAAGATCATGCAATATCTATGCATTAGAATGAAACTACATCAGAGTCTACGTCAGAATGCAATATCTATGCATCAGAATGAAACTACATCAGAAGAACTTAACTCCAAAAGCTAAACTTTATAATAGTTCAAAAGGACTCATAATGCACCTCAAAGACAACATCAAATCTTCCATATTTTTTCACACATACAAAGGGCACAAAAGAAGATTGAGGTTCAAAGCATCTTACTTTTTATATGCTGCCACATACACTGATGGCACATTAGAAAGTGAATGCTAATTGCATTAGAGATGCACAAGTGGAAAGCCGAGAATGTCTTTGAGAATATCTGGTGTGAAACATTTGAATGAAGACTGAAGAGACTTTGTGAGGTCTGGACCAAGAACCTAACACTAACACAACAACAACAACCTTAACATGTTACCTATGCTGAAGTATGCTACTTCAAAATGATCTTTGCTATGATGAAGTGTTTGGATTGA
Organism: Glycine tomentella; assembly: GCA_007407185.1. Classification (NCBI taxonomy): domain Eukaryota; kingdom Viridiplantae; phylum Streptophyta; class Magnoliopsida; order Fabales; family Fabaceae; genus Glycine; species Glycine tomentella. The sequence goes on along the minus strand of PYAF01001752.1, from coordinate 23,926 downwards.
TGGAGTTGAGCTATCTATGATTTCATATCATGTTATCTTCATCAAAAGAAACCTACATCAAAATAGGTCCTTTCTCAGCAACATCCGAATGCAATTCTGATATACCTTCAGAAACTTATCATAATTGTTCTTTAGAATAGAGAACTTAAGAACAAACTCACACCTATCAAGTCAAGTACAATTGACACACTTTCAACTTCTGCAAGAAGTTGCTGTAGAGCTAAGGGCCCCACTTCAATAGCTATTTTCTTGGGGCATTTCAAATTTGAAGCAAACTTTTGAAGAGAGAGAAGAAGAGTCACAACTGTCATAATGGCTAGTTTGACCTATGGGTCTATAAACTGCCAAAGGACAGCTGCAGAAGTTGAGAGAGAATCTACAAGGCCACCTATGCATTGCATAAATGAAAATTACATCCTTTAGCCTCCATAACCCTTCTATATGCTAAAGTACAACCAAAGTATCAATGAAGATCCAACCCATAAGTGTTGTTTTGCTGTAAAATCCCCTCAAACAAATTCTTCTTTTATGTAATTTGTATGTGTCCCAAATTAACTGTGTAAGTTAAGTTTGGTTGTGAGAGAATTGATACGATGAGGGAGTATTGTATAAGAAAATATGAAATCCCTCCAATTAAACCAATATATATTGGTAAGCAAGTGCCATTAACATGTTAAAGAAATTAAAATAGAAACTATTTAACAAAAAAAAGTATCGCATATTGAGAATTAAAAATCTCTATTTTAACATTTTATTTAACAATTTAAATATTATTTAATAAATGTAAAAAAATTCTTAATTAACTACTGATTATTTGATATTGGGCCTTATGACCTGCTCCAATCACACAACACAATAGTGGACTAATTTTTCTTATTCTAAGAAGACATTTGTTTCATGTTATTTTCTTCAATTTTTAGAAATATTAATATAAGAATGTTTATTCTCATATTTGATAAAAGATTATGAAAAAAAATTTCAGATTTTTTATTTTTATTTTTAGAAAAATTATATTCTTATGTCTTAAACAATTTTTATTCTTTTGACAAGGGACGAAAAAGTAATATTCTTCTAGGAATAAGAGAAGTTATTTCTTATCATACCTGTAACTTTTATTTTTTCTTTACTTGTTTTTATTTAAATTATTTTAAATTTTAAAATATTAAAAATTTAATTGAACAATAAATTTTTTAAATATAATCAAGATTAATAATTTTAGTTATAATTTCTGTGAATATGATTCTTGAAAATGTAATATAAAATCTTGAAACGAAACACTCCCTATTAGTTTTACCCTAAGATAGCTTTCATCCTTAAAGTCTCCCAAACCCCCTTTTAAAGAAGTGGACAACGCCCTACACTATAGGCCATCACTGACAAACTGGGGAGTGGGGACCCTTTAAAATACAGCTATACAATCAATCAGAATTGGACACTAAAAAAAAAAGGCCATTTTCGACGATCATTTTGCCACCAAAGAGCTTCCGTCAGAAATTTTGGTTTTTCCCATGGCCATTTCCCATGGATTTTGAATCCTTTGGAATTTTCATTTATCCCAAATAGACACGAGGTGAACCTTAGCCGTCGTGTGAGATTTTGTTGGTTCCTTTTATGAAATCATACGTGCGTTCTCCGATTGTGCTCACTGATGAACTATTCGACTTTGGCGTCATCGCGGCCCAACCTCCATCATGGGTACGGCTTCCTCCATCACAGGTATGTGTTACCCTTTTTCACTCGAACTTGTCCTTGTTGAGTTATGCCCCAGGAACCTGGCTTCCATTGTTTGAAATTTCAAAGGTCAGCATCTGTCTTTTGTTGTCAACAGGTACCCTGTAAGTGAGTGGCACTTGTTCCTTCGTGTTTTATGTTGTCTTCGATTTCCCGTTAGGTGAGTGTCTTCTATTACCAATTTAGTTTGTATTATTTGAAGCAGAGGGTTTTGGGTTTGGATTAGTTTGTATGCGTGTTGTTCTGGGTTCGGGGTTTTGGGTTTTTATTGTATTTGACAGGATTTAGGGTTTTAAAATTGCTAGCATAAGGGTTTTTCTCATTTAATCACTTTTACAAGAGTGATTGACAGAACATATGGATGAATTGGTTGAGTTTTTGTTCGTGTGTATAATAACCCAATTTTCCAAAAAAAAAAAGGGTCTCATGCTAACTGCGTGGGAACGGCGTGGTTAGCGTGGGACATGGCGCCAGTAGCGTGAGATTGCACCAGAAGGCCATTTCATACGGTCTGATGGCGCGAATAGCGCCACAGATGCGCCCAGTTGGCGCGGTTAGCGCCGTAGTGGCGCAGTTAGCGCCATAAGAGCCCAGGAAGCCTTTTGTTGCGCGAATAGCGCCAAATATGGCGCGATTAGCGTGGGATCGCGGGCAGACCCAGTATAAAAGGTCCAAAACGCGTTTTTTTGAAGAGAAAACTGTTTTCTCTTCTTCTCCAGCGCCCCACCTCCATTTTTGAGGCTTCCAAGCTTCATAATCCTTTATTTCTTGACCTAATCACTTCCTATAACCACCAATCTTGTGAGAAACCTCTAGTGAGCTTGAATCCTTCATCATTTTCTCCAAAAACCCCTTATTTTGAGAAATTCCTTAAGGGAAAGTTGAAGAGCTCGAGTTTGGCGAGGAACGATGCTGATTCATGGACACCCGGGCTAAGGGAATAGGTCCAGAGGCCTTCCTCTCCATTTCTGAGGTAAGAAACTCGAGATTTCCCGGTTGATTTGTGATTTGGGATTTTGGGTGAATAGTGACCCACTTGAGCTGGGGCTAGAATTAGCCTTGGGTCCTGTAAAAAAGTGTGTTTAGATCGGTTTAGTGATGAAGGATTAGCTCTCAGATTGTAGTTTGGTGAACTTTGATTCTTGACTCTTAGTATGCATGTATGACTTATGTTGGGTCACTTGTGAATGTTGTTCTGACATGCAAGAGCCTTAGTTATGGTCTTGTTGTGCCTGAGAGGCCAGATGAACGGTGCCTTGGGTGTGATATGGACCGTTCAAGCTATATTTGAATTCTTGAGTTATTGGTCTGGAAAGAGCTTAGAGCTCATTATGTTTGACTTGCATTAAGTCTGTGGTGACTCTAATGCCATGATTACACTGTGATAGACCTCTAAGGATCTATGTGAGGACTAGTGTGTGCTGGGCTATGATGAACCATAGGTTAGATGACTTAAAGCTTATGGGAAGGACTGAGGTTCCTTTCATTGTGGCAGTTAAGGACTGCTTGAGATGCTTGTACTTGTTTGTATGCTTGAATTGGTTGTGATATGTGTTTGTGTGCCTTACTAGGGCGTGACACCGAGGGTGTCGGTGGCATAGGCCACAGAGCAGGGAAAGAACTGCAGAGCTCGGCTTTGCCAGGTAAGTTCTTGGTCCCTTGGGGATATTTCCCACTTGTGTGCTCCACCACACTTCGAGGGAGTGATGGTTGCATTCATGATGCATTCATTGTTGGTTGTTGCATCCTCATAATGATATGTATGTTGCATCTATACTTGAACATGTATGATGCCTGTGATTAGATCTTCTGGCCAGTAAGATAGATATGGACCTCCCTAGGAGGAGAGTGCACCTCCTAGTTTGGTTTGCTCGTGGGTGATGATGATCCCAGGGTGATGATGATCCCTTAAGACCAAGAGATAGGTGTGTCCCGTCGCGGTTGATTGCCTATTCTCGAAGGTGCCATATACGTGCGTCCATGCGTAAGGGGTAGTTCCCGATGGGATGGCACGGGTGCGAGTTCCGGTCTCACACTGAGGTTGGCGTTGATGATGATACGCCATACATAGATCAAGATGACTTGCTTATATTGTTATGAGGGCCGGGAGGCCTGTATGATTGTGATGCCCTTTGTTTGTGTCATGGAGAGTGGGCCAGGGTGGAGGAGATGCCTCCAAGGACCCTGAGCTTACTGAGATATATATCTCACCTCGTGTGGGGTTTATGTGGTTACAGGTGACGCTTCTAGCAGAGAGGAGCGGTCTTAGGGCGGGAGGCCCCAGTAGAGACCTTGATTGCATAGCTGTGGACTGCAGGAGCAGAGCTGACTAGCTCATTTTGGTTTTGGATGCTTGTTTTGTACCCTGTAGAGGGAGCATGTGTGTGTGTGTACACCCCTGATATGTTTGTATATGCCTTGTATAGTTTTGTATACCCTCATGTGAGGAAGTGGTCTTAGAGACCAAGGCCAGTGTTGGCTTATTCTTTTGTATAGACACAATTAGTGTCATATGATGATGTACATATGTATAGAACCTGTTTATGATATGGAAAAGATGTTCTTCCTGATTATATTTGTGAGATATTCGTGTTTACCTGCCTATGAGTATGTTATGATAAACTGGATCAGCAGGGGTTTGTTTTATGATGCTTGTGTGTGATTGATATATTCAATACATAATGTAATCAAGAAATATGGTTTCGATTTCACTTCCGCCGGTTTTAATAAAGTTTTAAGCGCGATTCTGATATTATAAATGTTAATACACCAGAGGCCTACGGGGTGTTATAGTGTGTTTTATGTTGTGGTTTATGACGTTTTGTATGCTAGAGGTTTTTGTTATGGAATCCCGAGTTTCAAAAATAATAAAACCATTGAAGTGAGCCAAATTGGAAGAACCAACTCTGTGAATCTCATGCACCAATCTGTTTAAAGAACCCTATAATTTGTTTAAAGTAAAATGACAAAAGGATGACATATGTTTGTGTATGTAGACAACATGTATTGATCAGACTTAAAAGGCATATTATGAGTTAGACTGAAGAATGAATTGCAACGACATAAACTCGACAACTACTGTCAGTGGTCTGTGTTTTCATTAGGAGTGCCATTACCTGTACCCTGTAACATTTTGAGTAAAGAAGAAAAACCCTTTTTGAATAACTATAAATTCCTTTAGAAAAAAAAATGAATAAAAACTTACGAAGTTCATAACACGGAATATGTTGTGTGATTATGAGAAATTACCTAAATATAGCCAACATTGCTTGTTTAGTTGGTGACTTGCGAATATGTCATTTCACTTTGAAAATTCACGGGACAGAGAATCTGCAGAATCTTAAAAGGCCAAAATTTAGGGGAAAGCTAACATGCTAATAATGAACATATAGCTCATTAAAGTTACACAGATCGATCACAATGTTTAATTGTTTTTGTTCCTTAATAATTTCATGTCAGTGGGTCTTAGAACGTGTGTGCGAGGGTAGAGTAACATAATCTATCAAAATAGCAAGTAGCAAGTTAGCCTTTTCTGTAATCATAAGTCTCATCACAGTACATGGCCTTTCATAAATTTGTTTTTGTCATCAACCTAGAGTATTGATTACTGAGTTTTGGATGATGAAGTTATTCAACTAATGGAACTTTGCCATTACTATTCTCTAAGTGCCCCTGATGCATTGTGTTGTCCAATGGTTCCTGTTTCCTTATAAGAGTCAGTATCACTACTAGAAATACAGCCTTCGACATCGGTTATATTCGACATTTGACATCGATTTTGAACCGATGTTGAATCAGGCGACGTTGAAAGTCTGCAAGTTAACATCGGTTCTCAAAACCGATGTTAACCAAACTAGACAACATCAGTTTTCATCCATAACCGATGTGGATATCTGATAAATGACAACATTAAAAAGTGTAAGAGATGCTATAACAACATCGGTTTCATCTCAAAACCGATGTTAGTTAACACAACATCGGTTTTATAGGAAACCGATTTTGATTTTATGTAACAACATCGGTTTTACAAAGAAAATCGATGTTGTTAGACAAAATCAACATTGGTTCTCTAAGGAAAACCGATGTTGATTTTATGTAACAACATCGGTTATCCAAATAAAACCGATGTTGATTTTGTCTAACAACATCGATTTTCTTTGTAAAACCGATGATGTATGGTGACATCAACATCGGTTCTCTGTAAAAACCGATGTTGTACTACAAGTTAACATCGGTTTTTATTAGAACCGATGTTGTTTATTTATTTTTTAAAATATTTTGTCTGTTTTTTAAATATTAGCAATTCTTCAACCTGCAAATTGAAAAATACAGATCCAGCCACAATACATTAAAGTAAATTAATATTACAATATTACAATATTCCAATATTGTCACTGTACATAAAAGAATTTGCTAAGCTAATGGATATACAATTGTTTTGAAAATCTAATAAACCACCTAATCTACTAATACATTATCTCTAATCTTAAGAAAAAACTGCGCCCATTTAACCCTAATCGCCTTGAAGGTGTCGGCCTCCAATGGTCTTTGATCGGTGAAATACTGCATGACACAACAAAACATTTAA
>PYAF01001752.1:0-14715 GCA_007407185.1 Glycine tomentella | reverse complement strand
GTTTCTTATCTTAAATTTGACAAAATTTCGGCAGCATTTCGCTTTGGTCTCCGAGTACACGACATGAAAGAGGTGACATGAGTTCCACCACAGTCAAGTATGCACCCGGAGAACAAAGTCAAATGCATTGTACCGAAATTTCATCAAAATTAAAAGAGAAACACAACCAACACATATGAATATACTATAAAAATTTGAGTCTTCCCAAACTGTCCAAACGGACAATTCAAGAATCAATACAATGATTAATCCAAACTATCCGGAAGAATCAGTGTAAAGAATCTCAAACGGGAAACTAAGGTTCACTCATCATGAACATTAATTGTATAGAAAGAGCAACATGCATACTTGACATACAAAATATTGTATATAAAAGTCCAAATTCATTGGGTGTTCACCTGGGATAGCAGAGACTAAAGCGGAAACTATGGTTTGTTTGGGGTGAAGGGAGACTGGGCAAAGAGAGACTGCGTGAGAGAGATGTGGTCCTGTAGGATTGCGTTGCATGTTAAAATCAATGGCATGAATTATTCGACTTACATAACAAGTGCCACTGATGCATGTTTAATGGCAACAATCCACAAGTGAATCTTTCATGATCAAGTAACAACGGAATATCAACACTTTGAATTTGTAATGAAATTTGTAAGTACCTGCGATGACAGTCACTGACAATTTGCAACCACAAATGTAGGGATGACGATGCAAAGTAGAAAAGGACAACTGCCTACAAATGATGTAGAACATTGAACAAGTTATATTCAACGACAACACGAACATACACAAATTATATGCATTAAGGATGGAGAAGGTTAAGTCTTTGTCATGGAACAACATATGAAGGAAAGCTTGTTTATATCTTAGAGTATTTCTAAACTCATGTTTTGGAGTGATCCTAGGGTGAGTGAGGTGAGTTTGGCTCATAATATCCCATCTATCATGTATTATTGTTTACTTATTAACACGAAGGCAGCTTATAGTCAGAGGCTACTAATATAGAGTGGCAGCATTCACATATTATTTAATCTTCTCTCAACTATTATCAGAAAAAAGTTAAACTAAATTCAGCTTTAGGAATATGGGCTTTATTTACTACTAAATTACATAATTTGCTGAACCACATGGGAGGTAATTACAAGAAATCAGCTTCCCTTAACGATGTCTATGCAAATTGGTTAAATTTGAATAGGATGTTTGTACTTGCCTTAGAGGGAAGATAAAGATATACAAGAAAGAAATTTAAATAAAATTTCAAAAGAGCAAGAATATTCACTGATACATTTCAATCTACTGATGCCAATTGATAGTTTTGTATACTTTCACACACTATGGGTAATTCCAACTCCATAATAAGATCCAGCTAGCTACTTTATTTTTGTCCAACAAATCTATTAAGATATTGACATGACCTACAGAACAGACAAAACATGCCACAATTTTTACACGAGCTGAACTATGTATTGCAGTTAGGACATAGTTTTTTACACAAGCTGAAGTGCTGAACTATGTACTGCAGTTCGGGGCAGCGGATCATACCAAATCCTCCCCACCCCAATTTTTTAACACATTCAATTTTCATGATGTTAAAAACATTCTCTAATAAAATACAATTTTAGCCCCCTTTCATCTTCCACTGCTGATTCTAATTCTGATCCTGATTATAACTTTCCTTATTCTATTAAAGTTGCCAGATCAAACTATAAGGAAACTCAGAAATCTCTTAAGCATGCATTAGATTAGATTTTTTAGATTATATATTCATCAATGGAATTAGATATAAAAAGTTAATATGTTTAGTTTCAGTTACGTTCAAGGAAGATCATAGCAATGTTTCTCTTCAGAGTCACAAGAATGAAAGATTCCAACGTTGAGAATTAATGATATAGTTCTCCCACATGTATGCAACCAAGTGAATCTAGATCATCATAAACCCACAGTCACTTGTAAATACCTCTACCATTCCTCTTCACCGTTACTATTACCAAACCCCCCTACGGATTGTGGCAATACAAATCGAATTCTCAAAGGGCAAAATTGTTTTAAAAGGTAACCTCATAATAAGATACTAATATTAGAAAAATAAAACAGACAGGATTAAACAACATCAAGCTGGGTTCTATTCTATTAACTCCTTAATTAACTCGTTTAGTAGTCCTTGAACTTTCCAAACTCAGTCTAGCACATTGAATTCCTCCGGCTAAGTAACACCATGTGATTCACAAATTCACAAATTAAAAGGGACGAATTTTAGACAGCAGCACAAAACCCAATATACATATTTCCAAATCAGATAAAAATTCAACAAGATCAAATCATAAAACGATTGCACTAACAATATCTAAGGAAACTTATTCAATTTCAAAGCAAGACAACATAGCCACATAGGTAAAAAAAGTTAATTAAAAAAGGTATAATAAGCTCTGGTTTTCTTGTCTTTGTTCCCTTACCTCACAGAACTTTCAACATAAAACAAAATGCGGGAGGACTCAGACCAAAACAAGTTACACCAACACTGGAAAACAACCTACACAACACAAAATAGAAGCTCAGAAGAAGAAGAAGACAAATGCAGAAGAAATAAAAGAAAAACAATGGAGGCGCACAGACCTCGTGGGAGCCGCGACGCTGACAATGGAGGCGGCGACAATGGAACCCCAGATCGACAATGGAAGCTTCGTGGTTTGGCAACACAGACAATGGAAGTGAGGCGGCGACAATGGAACCCCAAAACCAGAGGCACACAGTGGTATTGTGGAAGTGAGGCGCAGTGAAGGGCGACAGAGAGAAGATAGGCGCGAGAGTGAAGAATGTTTTTATTTTAATTTTTGGGTATCTTATAATAACAACAACATCGGTTTTCATTTAAAAACTGATGTAAATATATTCCCCTTAACATCGGTTTTGTTAAAAACCTGTAAAACCGATGTTAAGTCGTTGTCGTTAACATCAGTTTTGTTAAAATCTGGAAAACCGATGTTAAAGTCTTCCTGTTAACATCGGTTTTTCTTAAAAATCTGGAAAATCGATGTTAAAGTCTTCCTGTTAACATCGGTTTTTCTTAAAAACCTGGAAAATCGATGTTAACGGCAACAACTTAACATCGGTTTTTGAGGTTTTTAACGAAACCGATGTTAACAAAGTCCATTTATTTATAAATTTGCCACCACGTTTTCTTAAACATCGATTTTCCCAATAACCGATGTTAAACTGGCGATGTTAAAACCTATTTTTCTAGTAGTGTATATAAGCTCCGAAACTGATTTCAGTCCAGAGACAATGTACACATTCATGGAATATATATATATATATATATATATATATATATATATATATGGGGCAAAGATAGAAAAACAATACTGCAGGCTCTTTGAGGGCCCTGCTTCCTCCCACCCCAAAATTAACCTTACTTTTTCTCTTCCCCTTTCTCATACTCCACTACCCCTTATACTGCCCTCCCAGAATTCTCCTATGACTCATTCTCTTTCTGCCACCTGTCCATTTCATTAAGCTGCTTATTCCTATTGTTTGTATTCTTCATGATTTTCTCTTAACCTTTGATGCTTGATTCTCTGCTTCTCACCTTATTTCTCCTACAATATACCTTAGTTATGACTTATGAAATGTCTATCTATAAATAATTTATTAGAGCTTCTATAGTGCATAAATTTATCCTTTTGCGAATTTCTTGAACTGATGGATAGTGTTGTGCAGAACTATAGACCTAGAAATCCTGCCCTTGTGTTGTATATTAAGAAAAACTTTTAACAACAAAGCCTCTCATAGAATTTCTGAGATGTTTAGGGATGCCCAAAATGAAAATAAAAGGCCATATTGGATTGGAGATCGTGTGTGAAACAATCTGTTATCACATTGGAATGCACCTGAGTATCATTCCAGGTGTCAACAGGCAAAAAGAATCGAGCATCTGAAAAGGGTGGATGTATGCACGCACACAGGTGGTTCCATTTCCTTGCAGGATCATGCCGTTCGTATGTTAAAATGATGTTAAGATTCAATAATGCCACTTTTTTTGTACTTTTATAATTATTTAGTTAAAAACATTCCTATTTTTTTACTTTGAAAATAGTCTCAGGAGCTTGGTCGATGTGCATATGTTGATGAAAATTTTCAGCAAACTCATTTACATAAGGATATTGGTGAATTTGTTGATGATAGATCTAGGCAGACACATGTGAGACCATTATCTGCCATGCACTCTTATGTTTTACAATGTTTAATACATTTATTAAATAATAATTGTTTATCAATGACAGGAAAACTTTGAGGCTAGACTATCTCAAGCTAGGTCTGATGTGGCCTCAAGTTTTGGTGAATCAGAAATGACTCCTTTAGACCCTACTGAAGAACAAAGACTTAGGACTCACTGTTGGGTTACTGCTGCGGGACCAAAGCATAAGTGACATCTTTATGGTACTGGAGATCTTACACATAGTTATAAATCTGGAGAGGACACGTTCATGCGGCATATTCAAGGATCTTCCAGTCAACCAATTGATTCAGCGAAAGTTATTCGACTAAGGGAGGAGCTTTGTCAATTAAAGGAGGAGATGCGTGTCTTTCAGTCAGTTGTACTTCAATTTCTACCTTCTGAAGCGCAGAACATTATTCAACAGCATCCTCACCAGCAGCTGCCCGACACGCAACAACCTGACCAACAGCTGCCGAAACAGCAACAACAACACAATTACCAACCACATGACCAGTCACATGACCAACAACAACAACAACATAATGATCAACCACATCATCAGGAGCAACAACAAAATGACCAACAACAGGATGACCAGCAGAGCGACTACAACGACTATTTTGATTACTGACACACAACATTTTGTGATTAGTATTGACTTATTATGGTATTTTTATGACTCTCTTACTTTGAATTTTAGTTAATTTGTTTGGATTAATGAATTTGAATATTTCATTAATTGCATGTATGTGTTAGTTTCAATATTGTCGTTAAATAATAGAAATAAGAATTAAATATTCATAAATAAAAAATGGTGTTGACAAAAAAAAAATATAAAAATAAAAAGACATAGAAAATTAGTTATCGACAGAAATTTACGACGAAATTGTCCGTCGTTAATGTTCCATACGTGTATTTTCAACGGACTTATCCGTCGGAAATTTCTCATGGATCATTACCGACAGATATTTCTATTTCCTAAAAAAATCCGTCGGTTTAAATTTCCTACCAACGGATGTTTGTCCATCAGAATTCCGTTTGAAATTTAATTTTTTCGATGGATTTTCTAACGTAAAGACAGATTTTGTCCGTCGAAAAAAGCATTTTTTTTTATAGTGGAAGGATTCAAACCATTCTCTATTCTCCAAAATTCAATTGATTCCACGCATGATGAAACCCTTACTTTGCTGTTGGTTGGTCTTTTGGAACAGCTCGCTTCCAACCGGACCAACCCCACACAACCATTACTACAGTTAGGCGTCACCTCCGCATTTCCAACTTCACTCCGTCTATTTCCCTATTATCATAAGAAATGGAGGGATCATATTGGAAGAACACTGATTTAGGGAATTCAAAAATCACTGTAAAAATTATTAATGATCACACCTTTTAATGAAATTTTTTTTATTTACATTTCTTAGACCAATGTCAATCAATATTCTTATTCTTAGAATACTAGTAAAGAAACTTAAAATAAAAATAATTTTATTAGAAGACAAAAAATTGTATTACTCATAATTTTTTTATGTTTTTTTTATAATTTTTATAATAAATATTTTCTCCTTTTGTTCTTTTAACTAATATCCAACGACAATTGTTAACAAGATAGACCCAATTTTTTTACCAATATACTTAAAACATCGATTAGCATTTGTCTGGCAAAACATCTTTAGTCACCGTTATAAATGTTCCAAACCTAATGATAGCTAGCTATACGTACTCTTTATTTTCGGAATATATTGTTAATTTGGCACTAACTGGTACTCCCATTGCTATCACTTGCTGATCCCTTTCATATAAAGGGTATCCCTCTAGGATATATTGGGCATCTCCTTTTCATGTAATTTTAGTCTTAACATGTATATAGACAATTAAACCATATATGTCATATATCTAGGAAACAATCCTAGACGTACAACTTTAAACGTACATTTAAAAGGTTGGGACCTTGCTCGTCTGCAAGACTCACTAATTATTCTTATCATTTGAATGGAGTTGATGTAGTAAAGCCCAATCACACTTCTAGTCTATGGCTACTTCAGTATCTTACTCTATTTGAGAGAGAATAATTATTCATGACCGAATACCGAATTAATGGCGCACACAGAAAAAAAGAAAGAGAAATATAAATATGATAATTAATATGTTGTAATAGAAAAAAGAGATGAAAAAAAAGATGTTGATAGAGAATATTTGATATAATATGAATGTTATATGTCATCATTCATTTTGGAAAATTAATTTAGCTTCACTCAGCTTTTAACAATGGGGATCTGGGGTCTTTTTTCTTTTAGTATTTTTTGTTTTTTCTTATAAATTAAGAAAATAATACTACCTATAATTATTTTTTTACTAAAACATGTATTTAAAAATTATAATCATAATTATTATGTATTTTTTTGTGAAAGGAAAAACTAAAACAACGGAGTATTAATTTGGGATAATGTTTAACTTCTAGAAAAACACTAAAAAAGGTTATCTTATCATTACTTTTTTCATTTAAATTCAAACAAACCTTGTAATATTCGGAATTAATGAGGTCTAGAACCATCAATTGCGACAATGAATAAACTTTATTCAAAACCCAAAACCATAAAGTTTGCATTAAATTTCGAAGAAACATGATATCCATCTCAAGACATATTAATGAACACATGTAAGAGCCTTAAATGATACAAACTAACAGGAATCTTAAATATAAATGTTCTTAGAGTGAATCAACACACCAAATTAAACTAATTAAGATTACTTAATAATCCATCAAGCTCATTATGGTCTAGGCTTCATTCTTCCTTCATTGGCCATCTTGAAGAGATGGGCTTGTGCTTCTGCGGCCTTGTTGGAGTTGAGTGAGGCCACAAACCTGTCCCTGACTTGGTTGGTTGTGTAAGGGAACTTGTTGTTCACCATGGAGTTGAGGAAGGAAGCTGTGCCTTCTCTGTAGAGTGCTCCTAGCCCATCAGTTCTTGTGTTGGAAAGTGCTTGTGGCAAACTCAGGCCAGGACTGAACCCCTGAACAGTAGTACCTGTAACACCAAATGCACTTCCTAGGGTTCCCCACCAGCCAAGTATTCCCCAGATGATTGCAGGATGATTCCTCCAGTAGCTGATGAAGATTAAAGGAAACGATCCATCAGGTTATATGACTTGAAATAATATATATTACAAAAAAAATTCTGATTAATTTGTTGAAGTGTATATATGTTGAGAGGAAACAAATGAAATAAAAAGAGATGAGAAAAAATATATGATAGATATGGCATGTAATGTGATGTGATAAATAAAACAAAGAAAAAGATACATATTATGGCATAAAAAATGCTAAATATATAGAGTACTGATATTTCCAGTTATAATTTTCACAATACTTTTTGTGATAAGAAGAGAGATCGATAATGAATAAGAGTGAAGTGTAAAATAAAATGAAAATATAATACAGAGAAATATAGAGAAAAAATATTATAAAAATAACATATAATAGCTTATTTTCTATACATCTCCTTATACCCTTATCATATATGACAACTGCTAACTAAGTGACGTGGAAGGAAGAAAAAGAGAAAGAAGGAGCAAAGGTGACTCTGTCAAGAAGTGTTAAAAAAAAAGTGAGAAATTATTAGGATCGATATATTATATACAGCCTTGGTTATTTCATAGCACAACTTTCTCTTCATTTCAGGTCAAAGGGTTTAATTTAGGTCTAAGGATAGTGTATAATATAGGAACAAAAAAACATTTTGTGTTACATACTTTACTGTATATTACATATATATAGTAGGTAACATTGAACAAAAAGTTATGAAAGTGACATACTTGCATGTGCCAGTGAAAGGAGATGGGGAAGGAATGAGTGGTGGTGAGGGGATGCTGGGGGTGCCAGGGTCAACTGGAGTAGTTGGTGGGCTCACAGTGACAGGTGTTGGAGGGCTACCTCCATAGTATCCACCTGAGGGAGGGTTTGATGGTGTTGATGGAGTTGAGGGTGTTGGATCATGATGTTGTGGGGGTGATGATCCACAGTTTCCACCTGAGGGTGTTGATGGAGTACTTGGACTACTGTGATGTGAGGGTGGAGAACTTCCATGGCCATGAGATGGAGGACTACTACTGTGTGAGCCTGCAATGAGTGAAGAAAAAACAAAAAGACAATGGATATCATTAAAACAATTGTTTGGAAACTCGTTGAGAAGTAAAGAATCATGTCTGTGAAAGTTATAACTATTAGCTTTTTATTAAAGGTGAAAAACCGCATCTGACACGTGTAACCAAACACCTGTATCTTTTATAAACTTATAAGTTGGTTCATTTCAAACTTCATGCAACGTATGAATAAAAAACTAATAATAGTCTTTTTTATAAGTATTTTTACATTACACTTGTTTCTTATAAAAAGAATCAAAGGCAGTATTATGTTATGAAAAGTTATATTCACTCATAACGTTGCTAGCAATGTACACTATTTATGCTTTTTGCATGAATATTGGGCTAATGCATGTAGGTCACTACAGTTAAAGGATTACACAGAGAATCGGAGAAACCTGTGGGGGAACTTCCAGCATGTGGATCTGGGGTGTAGTAGTTCTTCTGATCTGCAACAGTGGTGGATATTACAGGAATGACAAGGCTCTGAGAGAGCAATCCAACAAGCGTTGCAAACATGGTGAAAGAAGCATGGCTTCTTTTCCTCTCCATCGCTTCTAGCAGCTCAGAACACGAGAGAGAGAGAGAGAGAGAAGAAGGGTTACTAGAGGATTTTGAAGTGTGGTTTGGAGAAGGGAGATAGCGTGGAATATAAAATGGTTCAGAGAAGTGAGAAGTAAATATTAGCAGGTGGGAAGAGTGTATGGTTAGTTGATGTCTTGCAGGGTGCATTTACTCTTGGTATTAATTCACTACTTCTTGTAATAAAGCCTGAAATTTTCTGAAAAAACCATGAGCACATGACTAGATCGATCAATTTAGTTGAACATGTCTAATGTATCCAAAATCCAAATCCTCTCTCTCCAAACTCGTTTCTTTTTTTATCAAAATTAAGCTTAAGCAACTTGTGTGCAAATGTAGTACTAATGAAAGGTACACAACATTTTCTTATCATATGTTTACTCTAAAGAAGTTTAGGATATAGAAACCTTATTTAGCATAACACTATTGTCTCCTTCAATATATTAATTATGGAAGTTCCCTTGAATATATGATATCATTTGAAAGTGAAATCTACAACATATTAACCCCACATTTGTGGGAGCATGCTGCATGATAGAGACATATACTCCCTAGGTATAAATGAATATATCAATATACATAATGTTACTCTGAGAAACAGTTGTGGTTGATTTTAACAGCCTTGGCCATCAATACATTGTATGTACATATGCTTTTCTGTATTCATAAATAGACATTCAGAAGGTGATGCTGTATAAAATGTTATAGTGCATATAAACATGGAAGATTGAGTGCACCTGATAGAAAGTAATTTAATCTGATTTACCAATTTGCAATTTCCAACCCACCTTGGTTCCTACAAATTTCAAAAAAAAAAAAAAAAAAAAAAAAAAAAAAAAAAAAAAAAAAAAAAAAAAAAAAAAAAAAAAAAAAAAAAGGAGAGTAGAAGGGGAAAACTTTAATTACTATGGCTTGGAAACAGCTAGCGAAGTTCATAGGTTGCTTTTCAGTTGAGTAGGCTACTGTGGCCAATATACGCACACCAAATTTCTACCATTGTTTGTGTGTGGTTCGGGTCAACTGCCATAGATTTTGAGTCTTACATTAAATGGGACTGGCCAACATTATTTTGTCTGAAATATTGTGATCAATTATATTGAATTTGAGTATTCCACTCATGCAGCAAAACTTTAGTACACACGTTAACACGTATATTTCATAGGCTTGCTATTTTAATAAAAGTTTAATTACCTTTTGGTTCGTATAGTTGCAACAAATTTTTTTAGTTCTTATAATTTAAAAAATATCTTATTTTGATTCAAATTACAAACTCACAATATTTTTCTAACTCTTTTTATTCTCGATGTCTAAAGTCGCCTAATGCAAATATCCATATGTTTCAAAATCGTTACACAAACGCTGAAGGGTCAGCGCAACGCGCGCCACTAAGATTCTCAATTCGTTCATGAAAGTTATCACGTGTGACTCTACTATGGCCATGGTGGATGGCACAACAAAGCCTTTTTTTTTTCATATATTTATGATCATTAAAAACTACCAAAATCCCTTTTTAGTAGTTTTACACTATTAGGTCTGGTTTTGTAACAGTTTTAAAAGATCTAGATGACTAGATGTAAATGCACTAGACAATTTTAGAGAGCGAGGACTAAAAAAATTATAAAACAATTAGAGTTATAGGGACTAAAATAAAATATTTAATACTTATGTATTTTTTTATTTGAATAATTTATATTTCTGTTCATTAACATTTGTTCTATTTTTAAAAAAAAAAAACTCTTTCTTTCTACATATATCTAGATAAATATTGTTTGGCTTAAACTAAAAGTTGATTAAGAATGACTTTATTTGAGGTGTTGTAATTTTTTTAATATATATTTGAGTTCAATTCTTATAAATTAAAAAGAAATTCTCATAAAAATCACAAACTTAAACTTATTTTTTCAGTTATAAATCTTCCGTATATTTTATGTAATTATCATATTTTATATAGACTAATTTAGATGTGGAAAAAAGTGCTACGCATTATTTATATGTTATATTTCGTGCAAAGGCAGGACAGTGGCAAGTGCAAAGTCAATGAGGCAGTTGCTTGAGGTTCTTAATTATTTAAAGTCGTAAAAAATTGTATTTTTTTAAATTACTTGTTTTAATTTAAATTATAGCTGATAAATCTTAATATGATATGATACATCATTTATTATTATTTTCATTAGTAAGACTATGCAGTCATAATAATTGGACAATTGAAAATTTTGGATGGGAATTAATTGAAAAAAATATTGTTTTAATCTTGAAATTAATATTGTATAATAAAATTGAAAATCTTAATTTATTATTAAAAATAGAGATATTGCAAAAACTACAAACTAATAAACTCTAGCACGATTTTAATATATTTTTAATGAAATTTATAATTAAATATGATTTTTTTAATTAATTCTTTAGCTACTCCTACTACTTTCTAAGTGTTTGCCAGATAGTATTCGTACGAGAATGAAGCATTTGGCATATGGGTGGAAAAGAGGGCCCCAAACACTGAAATTACAAGTGAGTGAGTAATTCCAAAATAAATGACATCGAGAGAAGGTAGGTGAGGTTGCACAAAAATGTTGCAATAGAATTGAATGTGGGTAGAAACCTTGCATTGACTCAGGCTTTTATTAATTTATTGGTTTAGATTTATTTTTTATTCTTTTGTAAGGAAGAAAAGAAGTAGAAAATAGTGTGGCTATGAGCTGTTGCATAGAGGCATGACACGATTATATGAATGAATATTAATAGTTCAGTGACCATTTATGAGTAGTAAAATGGTATCAGTATTTGTAGGAAATTAATATTGGAAGACAATCCTGTTATTGTGACTGTTTTGTTGAAGATGTTTCAATGACTACTTGGGGGATCCTTTTTTGGAGTTTGTAATATTAAATAAATTGTTGCATTCCTTTTTTTTTTTTACTGCAAATTGCTGCATTCAATTTATAGGTATATTAGATTAAAAAAATTATTAATACATGCATGCGTGCTTTATCACAATAATTTATTTAAATTAATTATGATTATTAACTAATAGTGTTAACAATATCAATGCGCCTCTTAAAAAAATACTAATGTTTGTTGTTTGGAGCGAATATGGGTTGAATCCTTTATTCAATTTTTTAATTCATAAAAATAAAAAATGATAATAAAAAATTTATAATAATTCACATATTTTATTCAATGAATTCTACTAGATTCTTTAGTAATTAAATTCAATTTCAATGTTGAAGTGCATAAAATATATATCTATCACGAGGAATGGTATAACTTATATTAGTTTCTTAACTAATTAGGCAAATCCTCTAGAAAAGAAAAGTGTTAATGATTTCTTAGCTTATTGCGTTTGGGTGTACTATATTCATGTAAATATTATACTTTATGTTATACTTATATTTATCAAAACATTAGTTTCTATTCGTACAATTTTTATTTCCAGATTAAGCATTGGCCTTAATAATGCGTATACTCTTCCATTCCACAAATATGAAGTTTTTCATTTATTGTACATATACGTGCAAGAAACATTTTTCTTACTTAACTGATCTGAAATGATTAGACAGACGTAAAGAAAGAAAAAAAAAAAAAGGTAATCAGAGGATAGTAGACAAGGATGAATTCTCATGAATAAAAACATCGAACTCTAACAATAACCAAAGTTAATGGAGGAACAAACCTAAAATTACACTCCAATTATAAGGGGAAACAACCGTCGTCATCATACCAAAAACAACATAACAGAATGTTAATGCGTCAAATTACATTTCTCATAGAAAAAATTTGTAAGTTTAATAATGATTATACATAAACAGTACTTTTATTCAATTAATTATTGATATAATTTTAAGGATTAAATAATAATATATAATTATTTTATACCATAAATACATGCATAATTCTTATTATAAAAACGTATTGTGTTAAATATGTTAGTATTATATTTATGTATCATTACCTATTGATTATCTAACACAAAATTGTTATACTTTTATCAATGTTTCAAATTTGAGTCATAATATACAGTTTTATTAAATATTGTGAAAAAACTTTTCGCTCATAATTAATTATATATACTATACTTAACACGAGCAAAATTATCTTTCATAGAGGATGAATTATATATGGTCTATATAGAATAAAAAAATATTAATTCAGTAATATGTGATACAAAATACTACAATTAATGTTTACGTTTGTTAAAAAGATAATTTGTGAGTAAAATAAAAGGAAAAAAAACTAATTTTAATTGAAAATTATAATATTTACTTTTGGTTTTACATTTGGGATTGAAACCAAGAGTGTCCACACAACTGAAAGTTACAGGATTAATTCCTTTGAAGAATAAGAAAGTACCAGTTAAGAAACAACTACACTATTTACATATGTTGTTCTATATATTTGCATAATAATACTGTAAATTTAGTTTATCAAACTACAGAATTGTTTGATAAAATTAAGCGTGACATTATTAATAAATATAAAATAATATATTTATCTTATTATAAGAGAATAAAGAGAACACAATCCTATATCATCGAGATACTAACATATTTAAATCTAAAAACTATATAAACATATGAACACTTCCTATAATGTGCATAAGCATGTCACTACTACATGGTAGGGATTTAAAGACGGTTCCCGAAGGCCTTCAAAGACGGTTCTCCAACCGTCCTTGATACGCGCGTCTTTGAAAGTTGACACTTTCTAAGACGGTTGCCGGACCGTCTTTGATGGTCATTTTTTATTTTTTTTTAAAATTTTTTAATGGAGTTTCGAAGACGGTTGACTACGTAACCGTCTTAGAAAGATAGCATACGAAGACGGTCATTTCAAGCACCCGTCTTAGAAAGGAATCATTCTAAGACGGTCTTTAGTGGTACCCGTCTTTGAATCATCTGATTATTCAATTTTAATTTTTTTTTGTGAGGTTTCTAAGACGGGTTCAATGGAAACCCGTCTTAGAAAGGAATCATTCGAAGACGGTCTTCTGTGGTACCCGTCTTTGAATCATTTGATATTCATTTTTAATTTTTTTTTGTTGAGGTTTCTAAGACGGGCACAGAGGGAACCGTCTTAGAAAGGTACCCTACCAAGACGGTCTTTAGTAGCAACCGTCTTGGAATCTTTTTATATTCATTTTTAATTTTTCTTTTTTGAGGTTTCTAAGACGGGTTCAGCGGGAACCGTCTTCGAAAGGTAGCATACCAAGACGGTCAACCGTGGCACCCGTCTTTGAATCTTTTTATATTAGTTTTTTTATTATTTTTTTTTGAGGTTTCTAAGACGGGTTCAACCTGAACCCATCTTAGAAAGGTGCCATTCGAAGACAGGCTTTGCAGGTACCCGTCTTTGAATTATTTTATATTCATTTTTATATCGAGGTTTCTAAGACGGGTGTCATGGGAACCGTCTTAGAAAGGTATCATACGAAGACGGTCAGTTGATGCACCCGTCTTTGAATAGAGGTTTCTAAGACGGGTTCACCGGGAACCGTCTTAGATTATAAAAATTTATTTTTTTTTTAATTCTTTTTTTACGAGGTTTCTATTCATAACCCTGTAACAATTGCCACTAAATCGTTTAATTATTAAATGCTGTGGAACGAATTAATGCGAAAGCTAATAATTGCTTCATATTTGATAATAACATGTAATTAATAATAAAATTTTTACAGGCAACCCCCATAATCAATTTGTGGTGCCATATATCCTCTGGAAAACAAAATTAACAGATACCATGCAGAAGTTCAGAAAATTTAGAAAGAGTAATCTCAATGTTTTCATTGT
>PYAF01001751.1:1959558-1986418 GCA_007407185.1 Glycine tomentella | reverse complement strand
TGTCATTTTCAAGGGCAATATATAGGCATTTGGGGGGCCAAACACGCCCTGCCAGGGCGTGTTTAAACACGCCTAGCTAGGGCGTGTTTAAACACGCCTAGGCAGGGCGTGTTTGGCAACCCCAAATGCCCAAATATTGCCCAAACAGCCCCCTTTTGCTAATTAAATAATTAAATAATATTATTTTTAAATTTTTGCCATAAAATTGACAGAAACGTTAATTTCAATTCAGCGATTCTTGACTCATCATTTTTAATTTGTCAAACAAAAGTAGGTGAAGTTCTCGAGTCAAGAGTGGTTGAGGTTTTGGGTAAGTTGTTATGTTGAAAACTTGCATGTGATTCAAGTCCGTTAATTACTACTTACCAAGTGTTTAGAACTTGTAGAAAGAAGAAAACAAGGTTCGTCAATGGGCAAACATGTATGAAATTCCACAAAGCCCAGAGAGATTTGTGAATTCATTGACCACACTTTTTAAGGCCGGTATTCCGGCACTAGTCTGGTCTCATATAGACGAAGGCAACCAAAAATTCCGTTCAGATTTCTGTTTTAGGTAAACTAAAAGTCTTTACACTAATAATGAATGAAACATAAGCCTTTTTCTAAGTGGTGTTTTTCATTTTGATTTTTTTTTTTATAATGTAATGAAGCATAAGCCTTTTTCTAATAGGCTGATCATGCCAGACCTCTTAATGTTCAAATGATAATGATACTAAAAAACTGTTGATAAATACAAAGGTATTATGAATATATTCTTTAAGAACATGTAATAAGGAATAAAAATAAGAGGCAACCATATAATACTGTTGACAAAATTTCAAATGATATTTTTGCTCGTGTCAATATATTTTATCTCTAACATTCAATATTAGCTCCTTTTCCGTCACTATGCCAAAGAAAAAAATAAGCTTTGTTTTATTTTATTTTTATTCACCAAAAGAAAATCGTTTCACTGCATAACTTTGAAAAACTTGTTGTAATCTCGATTATTACTTTTAAAAGAAGGTAATTAATTGTTCACATGCGTGTAATACTAGCTAGTATTCAAAGGCTGAAAAAAAAAAAAAACTAGCCAGTATTCAAATATGCAAATTGGTCTTAATATATATTTAGCATTTCTTTGATACTTTGATAACTACACTTTCCCTTTCACTTAGTTTACATATCATTCTTCTGTTACATATATAAAAAAAAAGATTACATATTATTCTTCTGAATTACGTAACAATCGTAAATTTGTAACTAATTTATATAATTTACTGCTCGTCATCCATGCTATTTTTCAGTCTTTTTACACCATTTTCATGGAGAAAGTAAAATTACCTTCTACGCTAATTAATACCTTCTTCAGATATTCATTCTACTACACCTTAAAATTTCCATATAAACACATTAAATTTTGATGCCATATTTCAATATTCTTAATTTTTCAATTGAACACTATTTATGAAGTATAAATAGGCTTCAATTCAATCCCTTTTCTTGCCTTTATTATTAAGAGAGAGAGAGAGAGAGAGAGAATCAACGACCGTTTAGAGTCACCAGTCCAAAAACTTTTCAAAACTCTTTTGCATGATGGGTCAAACACTGAAAGACGTCGTTTTCCTCTTGAATACCACCCTTCCCCCTTGTCATATTTTTCCAGTTAAAAGAGTCCCATTGTCATTACAAACAAAGTTTGACCAAAGACCACACACTATGACAAGTGTGTTGATAATTGATAATTGATAATTGATACCCCTTATCTTCTAAGTTGTAACTTCTAACGCTCCCTCTCTCTCTCTCTCTCTCTCTGCTGTGTGAGAGACCAAATTCAACAATTATAGAATGGCAAAGGTAAGGGATCAGAAGCTATACGTGACCGTTCCGAGTCTCTTTCGGTGTCCAATCTCCATGGACGTGATGCGGTCTCCCGTAAGCCTCTGCACCGGCGTCACATACGATCGCGCCAGCATTCAGCGCTGGCTCGACTCAGGACACGACACGTGTCCCGCCACCATGCAGGTTCTTCCCTCCAAAGACTTCATCCCCAATCTCACGCTCCACCGCCTCATCCGCCTCTGGATCCTCTCCTCCTCCGCCGCCGAACCTCTCTCCCCCTCCTCCGCCGACCACCTCCGTCCTCTCCTCCGCAAAATCCATACCTCCGACGACGACCTCGCCGGAACCCTCTCCAAAATCGCCGAATTCGCCCAAAAATCCGGCGAGAAACGCCGGTCTCTCGCCGCCTTCCCCGGCTTCGACTCTTCCCTGGTCCGCGCCCTCGCCGGAAGCAATTCACTGATTGACGCGGCGGAAAATTCGGTCTATCTTCTCGATTCGGTTTTCCGAGAAAACGGAGAGAAAATCCGGAAGCTGATTCTCGACGTTCGCGAAGAATGCTTTAGTTCGGTGATGTTTGTTCTGAGAAACGGATCTATGAAATCGAAGATTGAAACAGTTAGGATTTTGGAGTTTCTCTCGTGCGATTTTCAGTCTTCGAAATATGTCGCGGAGACGCGAGGATTGTTGCCGTTGGTCGCGAGTTTTTTAAAAGACGGTGGAGAGGAGCTAAACGATGCTGTTTTGTCTCTGCTCGGCGTCGTTTCGGTGACTCACTCCGCGAAGGTGGAACTCGTTAGTTCCGGAATCGTTGAAGTGGTTACGAAGTTGCTGCGAGCGTGTTCGGCGGCGGCGACGGCGGAGAGGTGTCTGAGGATGCTGGCTGTTCTGGCCACGTGCGCGGAGGGGCGGGCGGTGATGGCGGTGGAGCCATCGCTTGCTGCGGCGGTGGTAGAGAGAATAACGAAGGCGCCGAAGGCTGCGGCGGCGGACGCGGTGGCGGTGCTGTGGAGCTTGTGCTGTTTGTGCGGGAACGTGAAGGTGCGAGATGACGTGGCAAAGCGAAACGGCGTCGTGGTGGTTCTGTTGGTTATGCAGAGAGGGTGGGAGGAGCACGTGAGGAGCATGTGCGTGGATTTGATTAAGGTTTTGAAGGGTACTGCGTGTAAGAACGGGTTGGGGTTTGAACTAGGATGCTATGACACCAAAACCACTCATATCAAACCTTGTTAATGTCGAACATTGATTAAGTTGAACCAACTTTTTTTTGTTTTGTTTTTGGTGAATAGTTGAACCATCTTTTTAGCATGCAACAAAAGAATGTTTCATGTTGGCTTTGCTCTTTTCGATCTTTTCTTTCTATTATTAGAAGGAAAGAAAGAAATGGAGAAAAAATGTATATGGTAGAGAGAATAATATTTGAACATAACAAAGCAGAAGGAAAACAAATTCATTTGATATCAGTATTTTCTTTTTTGGTTATTTGGAGTTTGTTCACATATAAGTTAAAGATAAAGTTCTTGCAAATCATGGTCACGGTGATAAGTTTTTATGACCTAAATACTTTTTGTTTTTTGGTCTTTAGGACCTAAATATACTTGATGCACTAATTTGTAGAGTAAGAAGAGGTTTTGAATTTTTGGGTTTTGGAGAAAAAAGATTCCTCATATTCGTTGAACCAGAAATAGGTTCTATAGTTTTCAGTACTTCATTGCAAGACTGGAGAAAAAACCGTTCATGTTAGTAACTTGCAGTGGCGAATTAATGCGAGCAACTGTCCTCTGAAACGGTGGATTATATTAATTAATTGTGCAATTATCCTTATATTTCCACATATAAAATTGGATGGAAATGGCCGGGTAAAAAATCTAGGTAGGTATTATACCTGTTTCCATGCATGCGTATGTTTCTAGACTTATATGTGTAAATAATAACTTTAGTACTTGTTATGTGCAAGTGCAAGAGAGAATGATTATGTAAGATCGGGGGTGCTCTGTGCAACGGTCAAGTTCCCTAATGTTAGGGCTAATGTTATTTTACGTCATTACATCTAAGTTTCAAATTGAGATTTTTAAAGGATAAGTATTATTTTTTCCAATTCAAATTACATTTTTCATGATTGTGTGGTCATTACTAAAAAAATAGATTTTTAATATTGATTATCAGAGATTTTCAACATTGGTTATGAACTGATGTTGAAACTATCAATGTTAAAAGTATTATTTTTAACATCGATTATAAAAATCGATGTTGAAATCTCTTAGGATTATGGTTGATATTTAATGCATCACGTAATAGTCGCAGTCAGTGTTTTCTCTTTGTTTATTACAATAAAGTCAATAATATATGCTTGTGTGATTCATGGTTTACTAACGAGCTTGTGATTTTTGAAATAATTAAGGGAAAATAATGGAGAAAGTGAAAGGAAGAAAAGTTGAAAATAGGGGTAAGGAAGGTGGCACTATAGATGAAAAGGGGAGGGTGGTTCTATATTGTTAAAAAAGAAGGTAAGGGGTTGAGGAGGGGTTAGGGACTTTTAAAATCAAGGGGGGTGTTAGTGTCTTAAAACAAAAAGGATTTTGTTTTGTTTATAAAATCGGTCTCCTTAAGTAATGTTTCGAGTTTGAGTCCTTAAGAGAAGAAAATCCCATCAAAGATGGTCAGACAGGTTCTCAGATGAAGATTAATAATTGAGAAAATTGATGGATATTTCGTACCAATAACATAATTAAAAAAAATAGTGTAAAAAACTAAAAATGGATGTTTCATTGATGATTACACTTTTTCTCTATTTTTTTTTTCCTTTTCCCTCATCTAAAGACAACATAAGGATAAAAACTCTAGAGTTGAATATGAAAAAGTCTATACTCTTAAATATTTGGTTTAATGCACTTTTTGGTCCATTATATTTCGTAGTTGTTTCATTTTAGTACATTATGTATTAAAAATTTCATTCTTGTCCTTTATATTTTTGAAATGTACCATTTTGGTCAACATAGTGGCATCAAAAAACGATCATTATCTTTTTTATTTAAAAAATTTAAAATCATTAAGTAAATGGAAAAAAGATGGACTTGAAACCATAAACAACAACAATTTTCTCTCTCATATTATTATTATTATTATTATTCAATTTAATCATTTAATAACGATAATTATTCTATTAACCAATTATTCTAAGTCACAATGGGTAAAGGTCCCTTCTCCTTTCGCCGCTCTATCTCTCGCCATCGATCCAAAAAGATTGTTGCTCTACCCCCGCTTTCGTCTCCGCCACAACCTCCCTACACGGTCGGAATTGCCGCCCACCTAATGACAACAATCATCTCATCGTTACCCCTCTTTGCATTGCTTGTCTTTGTCAGGTCCAGTTGAAGATGTCAAATGAGAAATCATCTACTTGCCTGACCCAATCGTGCACAGTTATTTAACTTTGGTCTATTAAGTTTTAAAAGTTTTATTTTGATCCTTTATGTTTTCAAAATATATAACTTTGGTCATTTTTAAAAATTTAAGTTAACAGAATACTAACGTTTCTAATAGATAATTGAAAAAAGGACAAAAATAATACATTTTGTAAACATAAATAACCAGAATGAAACTTTTAAAATTTTAATGTACCAAAGTGAAATAACTGTAAAATATAATGGACCAAAGTGACATTAAACCTAAATGTTTTAAAGAAATGTGGAATACCTTAGCTATTGTTTATGAGGATACCTCATAAGTTAAAGATTCTAAGATAAACATGCTTGTTCATTAATACAAATTGTTTAAAATGGAGGAACATGAAACCATTGAACAAATGTTTAGATAATATTAAATAAGTCTTAAATATAATTGAAGTCCATGATAAATAATTGATTTTTGGTTTGAATCCTAATAAAAAAAAATTGTTGCATTTGATTTTTGATATATTAAAACTTTTTGCTTTTAGTATTTTTTTTTTGGAATACTTGTTTTTCTTGTATTTCAATTTGGATGGAGTACTATTTTTTGAAATACCTGCTTTTCTTTGGACTTATTTATTTTAAAAAAATTAAAAAATTGTGAAAATATAGCTTCAAATATAAATATTAAAAAATGTCTTTTTAACAAGGAGGAAGTAGTAGGCATGATAATAGGTAGGGTCCTATAATACCCTCCTCATACCTGTATTTTTTAAAAATTACACGTACTCGTATTTGTACACTACCAACTTTAATTTTCATTCCTATATTTGTTGAATATCTATGTACCCATATCTACGATCCGTACTTTACTTATGTATAAAATTAATAAAGTAGTAAAAATATTTTAATTTTTAAAAAATACTATAAATAAATTAAAATATTACTCTTAAGTAATCCAAAAATAACATTAAAAACATCCACACATAATGATATTAAAAATAAGTAAACATAACATCGGTTCATCCAAATTTAAGACATACATATATAATTATACAACATTACAAAAATAAGTCATTAAATATGTACAAATTTACACCACTAATTTAAAGAATCAAACAAACACAAAATATCGATTCACAATTAAAAGTCAATCTTATAGAAATTTGTCAACAAACTTATAAATTTATACATAAAAATCAATTATAGTTTAATATTCTTAAATAGAACGTGAAACAAATTTAATATAAGACATATTGAATCAAATTTCACCACTTTTCTATTAAATGATTACGGTTAGTCATAAAATTAAAAACTTATAATTATTTATTTTACAAAAAAACATATACAAAATTAAAATGTTTACTTAACTAATATATTTTAATTATATTAATATATAATATATGTGCGAGGAGGGACAAGTAGATTGAATAATATAGAATCAATATCAATATCCTTCCTAAAATAAATTACGAGTAAATACTATCTTCATCCTTAATCTAAATCTAATAATTATCCTTCCACTTACGGATATTTTATTAAGTACTTATAAGATTTGAATTTATTTGTTCATCATGAGAAATAGGGGTCTGGTTAAAGTCTAGTTTGACCTAACCTTTATTACAAATGTCAAATTTGAGTTTTTTAAAAAGTCTTTTTAATTAAAAAGGTCATGATGTAGGCTTTAAAAAAATTTCACTAAGTCTGAATAGTGAGTTTGTCTAAATTATAACTTATAAGATCATATTTAATAATTTATAATTTATATGAGAAACATGTCTATTATGTTATTTATTTTTAATTATTTATTTTTATTTAATCAGACTTTATATACAAACTCTTAGACTAAATCAAACGTTTACCTAAATCAGACTCATGTCTTAATAAATTATTTTTAACAAATAATAAATCAGACTTAAACTTAATAATAATAATGCAAGTAAAATCGAAATCCTGGCCTTGAACTGAGGTATACCATGATGTACCAATGTAATGAATCTATGTCTATGTAAGAGTATGTAAGAGGATGAAAGTGAAACCCCGTATCATCTCCAATTAAAATAAAACACATGGCCTAATTAACAAGACACTTATTTTCCATTCCCCCGAGTTGGTGCAGTAGAAGTAACTAGTCCCTAGTCGTGTCCCAGACGGGCCAGACCGGAGTGAGTTTCCAACTCCAACACAACAGCAACCAGGGTTAGGGTTTCTGCAATTCCCCAATCTCCATCTTCCCAAAATTAGGGTTTCTTCGCGCCATGACGGACGGCTACTGGAACCGACAACAGGCGCTTCTGCCTCACTCCGGCATTTTCAAACGACCGCGTTCTGACTACGGTTCGCTCCCTCTCTCTCTCTCTCTAGATTTCCTACACCCTCTCTTTGTTTCGTGCAATTTGCTCTCTTTCTCTATAGTTGTTTGTGCAAGTTTGTAAATTTCGATTTTTTTCTTTTTAGATTCGTTGTTGTTGGTTTTGGCAATTTGATTGGGTGTTAAACGACGCCATTTTGAGTGGTGTTGTTGTCTTTTAAGGGTGCCTGGGTTTCTGGGTTCTTACTTAGATTTGTGGGGTGTTTGTTAAATGGGTGTGTTAGGATCGTGGTGTTCTTGTGATCGATCAATTTTTGTTCTGTTGAATTTTACAAGGTTTTGTTGATGTAGAAAAACAAGGGCGTTTTGGACTTTAGGCATTGCATAGGTTTATATTTGGTGTGCAAATTCCATTTAGGTATGGGGTACTATTTGGATTTCAGTTTTTTTAAGATATTGGAGATCCCAAATAACATATTGAATTCACTAATGCTTTCAATGGATTTGTAGGTTAAAACTTAAGGGAACTGATTATTTGGCCTTGCAAAGTTAGGGATTGATGTTAAGTTGGTTTGATTTTATTATCTTAATAACCAAATTGATATTGGGCTTCATTGGTGTGCCATGTTTGTCTGACATCTGCATGTGGCCTTATTCAATTTCCTGATGTTTTCAAGGTTTTATGGGTTTAATATAATGTGATGGATTGATTAATTTTTCTACGTCATAAATCTTATTTTTTTTGCCTTTTCATATATTAGCACAATGCAAAGATTAACGTGATCGGTGTATTTGTGCTTTAAGAACAGAGGCATACTTACAAGCTAAACTAGTTGGACGAACTAGGAATCTAGATAATGTTGCAGGGCTACAAGCTTATTCTGTTTCTATGCTTTTGAGATTTTAGTTATTAAGTTCTTATTAGACGTAGTCTCCATAAAAAAATTGAAAGTTATTCTGAGTATAATTTACATTTCTAAGCTGTAAGTTTCAAATAGATGCAACAATTACTGAGTGACAGCAACAATAAGAAATTCTGCTCCTGGAATTCCAAGTTGCCACAGTGTTTCTGTTTTATTGTGGCTTGTATTTATTTTTGGGCTTGACTCTTTACCGCATGCTGTTTGGGTCTTGTCAGGTTTAGTTAGGTCAGCAGAGTGTGGTTAATATCTTTATAGTGAGAACCTTAGTTGCATGGAGGCCAAAACTCTTTTTTTTATCGGCCAATGTTAGTTGTTAAATGTTAGTTTTTTGTTAGTGGAGGGATTCGAACCCATGACCTCTCCCTCCTTCCCTTCTTTTCCTTTTACCACCCAACCAATCTTATATCTCCTTGGCCAAAACTCAATTACATGGGTATCCCAATGGTGATGAGATGATGACTCACAATCTGTTTGGTTTCCCAACATTGTTTTCGTTTTTTATTGCAATTTAATTTCCTTGTGATAGATTTTATTTTTTCATTTTATTATTTTAGAAAAATGGTTGGCATAGATTTATTGTAATTTCAAAGTTGCCACTGTGTTTTCAACTTCCAGTTTCCTGTTTTGAAAGGAAACAATTATTTGTTTTTACATCTGGTATTATTTTCATTAAAACTCACTAATTTTGAAATGTGTTTTTTGTTTTTTTATTTCAATAAAAACTGAAAATACATGAATCAAGCACACCCATCATTTTTATTCTTTAAAAGTATTTTGTTATTGTTTATTTGTTTATGGAAATGATGATTTAATTAAGCTGGAAAATACTAATAACTTTACCAATATTATACATTTTGTCAAATCTGTTATTATTTATTTTTACATTGCAGATATGCCTGCTTCCGGTCTGTCTTTCAGGTAATGAGATGCCTAATAATTTTGCTCGTGATGATGACCGTACTGGTCACCGAATGCTAAAGGACACAAAAACAATTGGATCTGCTTATGACCGCTACCTTCAGAGTGGGGTAACACTTCATCTTGTTATCTCTTCTTAAATATTTCACAGTTGGTTATTTTTGGCACTCACACTACTGTTTTTTTTGGGCACTTTCATTTCACTGCCGGTTTCTGAGAAAATGCATCCTGTTTACCTATGCAGCAACTTTCTTCATTTACTTCTGGGGAAGCCAGTATAGTTGGTGGTCTTGGGTTGGCTAGGGGTGGTGGTGGATTATCAGACCATTCACTAGCTGATCCTTCTGTCATGGGGCGTCATGGGGGTCGTGGTCCAGATCTAGCACCAAATGGACGGGGTGTTAATTATGGCGGTCAGCTACCTATAGATGCTGTTTCCAGACCTGGACCTGAGACAGTACCTCTACCTCCAGATGCTTCAAGTACTCTATATGTTGAAGGTCTCCCTTCTGATAGCACCAGAAGGGAAGTAGCTCGTATCCTTTTCATTTTGATGCAATGCTTAGGAATTTCATCTTGCTTTTTATCTATTTGAGTTTCATTGATATTAGTTCAGTTAATCATATCATATTCCTTATCATCACCTTAGATATTTTTCGCCCTTTTGTTGGGTATAGAGAAGTTAGACTTGTGAGCAAAGAATCCAAACATGTAAGTTTACTGTTTGTTCCAGATGCCCGCTTGTCCTCTTTTGCTTATTTAGTTGATTGGTCAAAAGTTGTAGTGTCCTCTTTGTGCTGAAATGCTTGTTCATTGCAGCGTGGTGGAGATCCTCATTACCTTTGTTTTGTGGACTTTGCAAATCCAGCTTGTGCAGCAACTGCTATGAGTGCCTTGCAAGGTATATAGTTACCTGCTGATATAAAAGGAAATTAATTCTGTTTTGATTTCCTTCCTAAATCACATAACTGCACCACTTCAAAATGAGATAAAATGTAGATGATTGTTATGAAATAGAGAATGCTTTCGGGCAGCATTTGGTGGGCAAATTGAACCGAATGGGAACATTCTGTTCTATTCTCATTTGTTCCTTCCCCTTTTAGTGAAACCAAAATGCATCACACCCAAATCCATTACTTTTCGACCTCATCCTGTCTGGTTTATATTTGAAATGCATGCATTTTAGTGGAACCGAATTTGAAACTCATTCTTGTTCTGTTTATTTTCAAAATGCACCAAAGACAACCCATGTTATATTTTAGCCTGTTCTATCACACCTATCAAACACTACCTTGGTGTTGCTGACAATGTGGGTGGTGGTGCACAGGTTATAAAGTTGATGAACTCAATCCTGAATCTAGTCACTTGCGGCTTCAATTTTCTCGGTATCCTGGTCCAAGAAGTGGACCTGCTTTTCGCAGTAAAAGATGATCTCTGGTTCACATAAGCCATCTAGGTTTTATGCTCATCAGAATGTCAGTGGTTCTTTACACCATCGTTTTGGAGGTGATACACCACATGCAATTTTATTTACCCTCTCTGGACACAATCCTTATTAGAGCCCTTGGAATGCATAAAATATTAACTGGCCGAGATCAAAGTACAATTTCAATTAGCAAAAAACTAACAGATGAGGATTTTTAGAACATGTATTCAGTTACTCTGATGTATCATTATTTGCTAAATTACATTAACCTGGTGTCTGATTTATGGTAGCGTTTACTATGTGCTTCCCAAACAACTATATTATTATATTACTAATTTTTGATTATTCAATATTATCATACCAAACTTGCGTATGTGGTATATGGAGTTACTGTAATAAAGTGGATATTGTTCCAATAGCTTAAATAGTTATAATAGATGCAATATTAACAACACATTTCATCCAAGCTAATTGGGATCGGTGATAGATGAATCCAATAATAGATATGAGTTGTTAAAAACAAAAATAACAAAGAAGGGGGAAAGAAGGAGGGGGGAGATGAAGAGAAAAATGACTACAAAGGAATTATCTGGGATATAGAGATAATAACATGTTTAACTTTTCATCAAGTTTATAGCTTTTTTTCATTTTGTCTAAAAACACACTGTCCGTTAATCTATATCTTATTTTATTAAGTCTTGTTTAACTACCTTTTTTCTTGTAAGTTTTGGTATACTTCTACTTCTCTTTGTATCGAGTTCTTGGTAACAAACTTTTGTTCTTACGGAAGCATCTAAGGGTCGTCTCGTTACGTCTCAAAATACTTTAATCTATGTTTTCTCATCTTTTTACTCACTGGTACTACTGCTACCTTTCGTAAAAAAAATTTCATTTATTATCTTATTCATTTTCGTATAACATACATTCACCTTAACATTTTCATTTATGCAATCCCTATTTTATGCTCATGTTGTCTATGTTCTTACTAATATTTAATTTCATATAACATTGTGGGTTTTATAGTTGTTTTATAGAATTTTCATCTTGTAGCTTAATGAAAATTTTGTGGTCACATAACAACTTAGATGACTCCGTCATTTTATCCACTTTGTTTTGATTCTATAATTTACATTCTCATCAATCTCTCCACGTTTTTGCAAAATTGATCTCAAGTATTTAAACATCTTTCTTGGATACCTCTTTACCAAATAGATGCACGGGGTCTTGATCATTATCTCTTATCAGTGAAAACTCACATTTCATATACTCAGGCTTGCTTTAGCTTAACATGAGTCATTTAGGCTCCAAAGTGCTTCTCTACAATTCAAGTTTTTTATTAACACCGTCTCTGGTCTCATCAGTAAGCATAAGATCATCTATAAAAAGCATACATCACGATACTTTCTCTTGAATATCTTTTGTTATTTCATCCATCACTAAGGCAAAGAGATAATGACTAAGATTTAAATCTTGGTATACACCTACTGTGATAGGAAAGTAACTTGATATTCTATTACAAGCTTTCACACACATGATAGCTCCATTATACATATCCTTGATTGTATTTACATACTTTAATGATATTTTCTTTCTCAAGAGTCCACCATAAAACTTTTCTTGAGACCATATTCTATGTTTTCTTAAGATCTATGAACATCATATGTAAGTCTTTCTTCTTTTCTCGATACCTTTTCATTAATTGTCGCATCAAGAAAATGACTTCCATGATACATCTTCATGGTATAAGTCCAAATTGATTTATAGAAATCTTGGTCTCTCTCCTCAAGTGATGTTCAATAACTGTCTCCCACAACTACATAGTATGACTCATAAGTTTAATGTCTTTATAGTTAGAACAACTTTGGATATTTTCCTTGTTTTTGTAAATAGGCACAAACATACTTTTCCTCCAAGCATCAGACATTTTATTTGTTTGAAGAATCTTATTGAAAAGATTAGTTAACCATTTTATTGTCACATCCCCTAGGCCTCTCCACTTCAATATGAACGTCATCAGGTCCCAAAGCTTTATTGTTCTTCATCGTCTTTAAAGTCTCCTTAACTTCATAGTATTAATTTTGCGCACAAATCTTTTATTCTGATCATCATTAGCGTCCTCCAAGACCACCTCACTTTTATCGCCATCTCTATTAAAAAGTTTGTTTAAGTAGTTTATCTATCTTCCATTTACATCTTCATCTCTTACCAAAAGATTTTGATTTTCATTCTTGATGCATCTAACTTAGGTGAGGTCTTTATGCTTTTTATCCTTCATTTCTGCAAGTTTATATAAACATTTTTCACCATCTTTGCTTCCAAGATTTTTATACAAATCAGCAAAAATCTTGCCTTTAGCTTCCTGCACTGCTTTCTTTGCATTTTTTTCTCTAATATAAACTTTTGCAAGTTCTCATCATTGGAACTTTTATGCAAAGATCTAAAGGATTCATTCTTTTGTTTAATTTTCCCTTGCACCTCTTCATTCCACCACCATGTTTTCTTTATAAAAAATCTATTTCCTTTGCTTTCTCTCAGCACCTTCCTTCTCACATTTTGGATACACTTAGTCATCTCATT
Organism: Glycine tomentella; assembly: GCA_007407185.1. Taxonomy (NCBI): domain Eukaryota; kingdom Viridiplantae; phylum Streptophyta; class Magnoliopsida; order Fabales; family Fabaceae; genus Glycine; species Glycine tomentella. Next base: position 1,973,053 of record PYAF01001751.1, on the reverse strand, counting down.
CCATTTTCATTTGTTTCTTCAATAGACTCTCATGGTCCTTCATGCAACATACTTTCCTTTCTATTTGTTTTTCCTCCTTTACCATCCACCATCTTATGCTTGGGTTTTGAATCATCTTCTTCATATTAAGTACTTTGTTGAATCAAACATCTAGAACTACCAATTTATGTTGCGTAACGATACACTCTTCAAGGTAGATCTTGCAGTCAATACAAGAATTTCTATCTTCTCTTCTAGCCATAAAGAAATCAATTTGACTACAATTTTGGTCACTGTGATAAGTGATAAGATGAGACTCCTTTTTTTGAAAAAAAGGTGTTCGCTAGCATCAAATTGTAGGCTAGTGCAATGTTCAAGATATCTTCTCCATAATCAAATTTTCTCTCATAGCCAAAACCTTCATAAATTCTATCAAAACCTCCATTGCTTTTACCAACATAACCATTTAGGTCTCCTCCTAGGAAAATCTGCTCTCGTGGTATCCGTTTCAAAATCTCCTCCAGGTCTTTCCAAAATTGGTTCTTATCATTTGATTGCAGTCCAACTTGAGGTGCATACACATTGAGGATATTTAAAATTAAATCACCCACTATAAGCTTAATCAGCATAATCCTGTTGTCTTTCCTTTTGACGTCACAACTTTATCTATGAAACATCTATCGATCATAATTCGAACACCATTTCGACTCTTGTTTATACCTGTATACCACAACTTGAAATCGGTGTCATCCACTTCCTTGGCCTTTTCTCCAACCCACTTAGTTTCTTGTAAGTAAATAATATTCATTTTTCTTCTAACAAAAACATCTGCTAACTCTTTTAGTTTACCCGTTAAGATTCCTATATTTCAGCTTTCCAATGGCATCCTTAACCGCTGGACAGTGTTTGCCCGCCACGCTCGTCCATCTACATGTCGGGACCCTGACCTACTTATCACCAAATCCGAGTGAAGACCTGGCATCTTGCCTTGAGGCAATGATCCTAGCTCACTTATTACTACATCTCAGAACCGATGCAACGCCTTGTCTTGTGGCAAGGGTCCTAACCCATTTTTCGCTACATCCGAGGTCCGATGTAACACGTCGTTATAAAGGGTACCTCCCAACAAAATATCATAATGGTTCATCTCATAAAAATGACTATTTTTTTATGGTCGGTTCACAACACATGACATCAACCTTTCTCCTTTATCCTGACTTGGAACAGACCATGCAGACAAATACACATAGGCGGAGTTAAATAGCTATAATGGATATTGAGAAGAAAAGGGTGTTCCCTTTCAACAGCTGTCAGATTTCTTTCACTAGTGCATGGCCACAAAGCAGAGACTCAATGGATTTTGGAATGCATTCGACTGATCGTTGTTCCAAAAATCTACTTTTTCCATGATACACGTCAACGTATGTTTGTTTTACACAAATTACACATTCACAAACACGTTCAATGCAATTTCTGTGACAGAAAGCTTTGGCGGTTAATGACGTTGAACGCCAAATCAAATACAGCCATAATATGCTAGTTTAGATAGCAAAACCCATACATGGTTATGTGTTTTTTAACCTAGATTCGTCTAAGCCTTTCAGCTGATTGGTGCATAGACATCTAGATATGTTCTTCAAAAAACTCTATTTGCGCGGATTCTTCCCCTAAGTAACGAGATCTTGATGAATTTGAGAGCATTATTTTGTGAAGAAATAGCCTTCGCGTGTCTCAAGAAGAGATGGGAAAACTCAAAATAATTGTAGTTTTTTCAGCCTCTTGTTCAAAGAAACTATTTTCTTTCCTCCAGAAACTTAAACATGAGATTATTTAGTGTTTCACTAAGGTTTTAAATAGCTGTCTTGAAATGAAGTCAATTATGTTATGGTTCGCTTTTTCGTTGGAGAAAGACAATCTAATAATTCCTAATCAAGATGACGAAGGTGAATGTGCTAGATTTGGCCTTTAGGTTATCGCTTGCATCATAAGAATCTTGTGTTCGGACAGATGCTTCACTGCTATACAAAACATTTTAACTAATAGTTTTGGCATTTTATTTTAAAGCTGGATACATAATGGAACCGATGTAGGGTTCATTGGTTTAATTGAAAGATATATATTTTTAATATATAATATATTAAGTAACAATAAAATGAGTGAAATTTCAAATTAATAGAAAAAAGTTACATTGTCTTATAAGTTAAAAAACAAGTATTGAATTGATAAATAATGAGTTTAATTTTCACATAACTCCCATTCTATTAGAAATAATTTTTAAATATATATTTTAATAATAATTATTATAAAAATGAATAATTTTACTATACATAACAATACATGATGAGATAACCAGAAAAAAATATTTACACTGAATGTATTTTAATTAAATTCAATAAATATAAATTACGTAACTATTAAAAATAAAACAAAATAAGTTTCGACTTAAATGCAAATTAAAACTGTCATATCACAGAATTTATTAATACATAGCAACCAGTGACCGAGTCTATGACAATGGCGAAATGTGTAGATTCCAAGTGGAAGACCCGAGTTTGGTCTTATTTTTAAGGGCTCCAGGTTTTGGTGTGGTTGATCCTTGAAGATTGATTGAACTTTCAATCTTTTGTGTAAAAGTTTATTATATTTGTGGGTGACATTTTAATTAACTTTATCATTATATTTTAAGTATGATATTTTTTTGACTGAATTTTAAGTATGGTATTATAAAATTGAATTGTCATTATATTTTATATTAGTTAAAGAAATTGTTTGATATAACTAATATTTATATCATCACAAATGCTAACCAATATTTTTAGACATTATATATAGTTACTTATTTTAGTTTGAGGAACTAAAAAGAGAAATGATTTTAACGAGTATACTTACTTTTTTTAATTCTTTAACCAATATCTTAAAATTAGTGGTTAACGAGACCCTTACATAGATCATTGAATATTTTTTTTTTGTCAGATATCTTATTACTAAATTTGAGGTTAAAATATATGCATTATCATTGTAAAAAAAAATTACATTATCAACTAACTACAAATTATCATTACATATGACGGCTTTTGAGAAAATTATTATAAAAGTGAATAATTTTATTATATATATGACGATTTTTATTATTAGATAACAATGTATAAATCTTATGCACAATCAGTGCATGTGTTATTTATTTACAAAACTTACCATTACATAAAAGCTTTAATTATATATATATATATATATATATATTAAATCACATTATTATGCTATCATAAAATTACATTTATCTTATTTAATCATCAAAATTATTTTTGAGATAAAAAATTTCAAACATAAAACACTAGAAACATTTTTAATTGCAGTTAAATTAGAAATTGAAGTTGATTCAAACCTAAATTTAATTACCTGCTCTAATATGAACACATTTAATCGCGCGTCAATATTTTTTAGAAAGCACAAGGCGCGTTTGTCTTTTTGGCAAACACTTTCACCGTTCCGGTAATTTAACTTTCTTAAACAAAGGAATAAAATATTTAAAATTATGCACAGATTGAATCAGACTTGTTGGTACTTCATTACTGTGGATTTAGATTTACTATATTTGGTTATATGGGTTAAAACTAATTCTTTCAAGAGTACTTTTTCATATACTGCATATGTATTTATTGTGGATTTAGATGGATTTGTAGTTTTGAGGAAAATAATTCCTTGGATTAGAATTTTTGAAGCAGGAGCAAGGAAAATATGGGTACATTACATCTCTTTCAAACAATCAAGTTCAGGTTTATTTAAATTTTGTTAGACGATTTATCATGGGGGATATAATCAATGGCGGTAACAACAGTAAAAGAAGAGGGGATTGGAATATAAATATTAGTTTATTTTTATGTACTGTAAGTAAAAATATTTACACAGTTAACTTATAAAAATCATAATAATATTTATGACTTTTAAAATAGTTAATATTAAAATAATTAACTTAATAATTCACCCCAAAAAATAATTAACTTAATTATCATATATTATAATATGTGATTAAATAATGAGGTAAAAACGATATATAATGTTAATTATTTACTCATAATTATTTTTAGAAATGTAATTATTATTTATTGGTGTTAAAATTTCTTTGACATACGATTTCTTTGAAAAAACATTATTTCTATAAATGTTATTCTCATAACACTATTTAAATTAGAAATGGAGATGTTGAGACTATTTTTTTATGGTTATAATTTTTTTCTTAAAAAAATTAAGTACACACTGGTTGCTGGACAAAAATATAACGAATTACAATATCTTGAAAATATAAAAATTGCCAGGAAAGTTACATTCCACCGTATATATCGGAGTGGTAGCAATATAATTATCAAAATTTAGAAAAATTGAAAGAATGAACAGTTTTTTGTCCCATTGGCTAAACTTTGTATAGTGTTGGCTTAATCAAAACCCCCCTTTGGTGTTATTTTTGTAGTAGGTGGTTGACTATTCTTTTTTTCTTTCTTTACTACATTAAGGCATATTTTAACTTTTTCATATAAAATAAAATAAAAAATGAAAGAAACTTCCTACAAGGTAACTAGCCTAATCTTCTAGCCTCAGCCACAACTAAGATCATGGTTCATTCTTATTCGTTGAAGATATTAGGGTCTTTGTTCTCATAATGTTATTATCATTTTCCCTAAGGTTTTGTAGGGATTCCTCTCACCTCCCTGAAACAAGATAAAAAGTACGATAATGCAAGAGACAAACTGCATGAAATTAGAAAAATGTATGAACCCGGTAATGTGGTTACTAAGCATTCAATAATGAGGGACATGTACTCCTTTTACTTTTTTTTCGTTAGATATAAAAGTGCATGTCATCATAAAAAAAAAGAAGATATATAAGTGCATGAACACAATTTTATACTCACTTTTAGGCAAGTGAGTGGATAATGGAAAAGCCAAACTAGTACTCTAGATGATTCTTCTTTGTTTCACACACTAAACTCTTTTATCTTTCTTTTCACATGTAAAAAGTATGTGCCTAATATGATTGATTATCTTGCATTTAACTATCTTTAATCAAGAGAGTTGCGTGCAAGCAAAAATGTGACTAAAACTAAGCACTAAGAGAGTAGTTATGCTTTCTATTTGTACTTTTGCAATTATCTTCATTTAGCTAGCACCACCGATGAATTATTTAAATACAATTTAGTTAACAACAAGACAGATATATTTCGTGGTTAGGATATCAACTTAATAATTATTAAAATCATATGGATCATTTTTATTAAAGAAACACATAACGTCGTATCTTTGACATTATAGAATTGGTTTTTCAATTCTTATCTGAATTATAGTCCTTGCATCTTTCTACCAATAATTTGAGTGTCTTATTTGTAAAATTGTGCTATATATTACTGATATATATTGTGATTGGAGGACAATTTAAGCAATTTGAATGTATTCATTCTATATACATTCATTTTGGAGGCATTCACACCATTAAAATACAATTTAGGCTAACTAAAAACAATTTGAGTGTCTATTTGTAAAATTGAGTTTATATATTACAAAATATATATTGTGATTGGAGGACAATTTAAGCATTTTGAATGTATCCATGCATTGATTTTGGAGGCATTCACAGCATTAAAGTAGAATTTAGATTTAGGATAACTGAAAGCAAAAATCCTTGGGTATTTGTGGAAGGGATGAAGAATATATAAAAATAGGGCAAGGACAAAGACAGACTTTACTACAATATTGTACAGTGGTCCACAAACCTATGCCATACTTTAAAATGAAGGAAAAGCCAGTCTTCAAAAATAGATGTACCTTTCAGAATTAAGACTTTTTTGGAGTTTGTTAGGCAACTGTCCCAATTCGGAGCCTTAAAAAAGAATCCAAATACTTAAGGCTAGATAAGCCGGAGGCTATGATGTGTGGCTTTAGGGTATATATGTTTGGTGGATGCCAGCATGTTATTTATTAAATTAATGCACTTAATCTCAAATTGAGAGAATCCGATCCTGATCATGATGTGCTGCTGCTGGTGTATGTATGCCTAGAATGTGAACGAGTCTTATGTTATATCATTTCTTTGTCGTCGGTAACCTATATGGGTAAAATAATAGATTGACCTTAATTAAAAATCATAAAGATTTCTTTATGGAAGGCTACAAGGATATTAATTAAAAAATAACAAGTAGATTTTTATTGAAGATCACATTAAATATTGGGCATTTAAAATTGTGATAAAAGTTTATTAAAAAGTCTATTTAATATATTTTATTACTTTAAATTTTTTATTTGATGTTTGTTAGTTAGCATTTGTCAATTATAAGATAAGAGTTGTTTTATGTGTTTACTATTTCACAAAAATAACAAAATTAGATAGAAGATTGTACATTTGGTATTACTTTATAATTGAAATGATGGTTTTATTTTGATAACTTGTACAATAAAAGTCAACATAAGTTATCAAAATGATTCTCAAATTGTAATTGAAAAAATAATACCAAAAATATTAATAATGTCCACCTAAGTTTTATTCTTTTAAGATTTTGGATGCTCTGATCATCTTGGTCCTTCTTATGTGCCATTTTGACCTGCAACAGGATATAGAAAATTAAAACAAATGTTAAATATGTGATTGTAGTGCATATGCAAGTCATGTTTGATATCCCTTTTTAATTATTTTTACCTGATGTTCGTACATATATCATATATATTTTTTGTCCTGTATAGGATCCTGGATCAGTAGATCTAAGTCTTGATTTCCTCTTGTTAATTTATTAAATAAGAAGTCATTCGACTATTCTTTTAAAAATAATATCATCGGGATTATTGATAACACAAAAATTACAAAATAAAGACCTTAATAATTAGTAATTTTATATTTAATAATTGTCAAATATCAAGTTTGCTCTGATTGGTGATTAGACAGTAAACAAAAACAAAAGAAAGATGTTACACGTAATTTCGAAGTTGGTAGCTTAATATGTTGTCCAGCTATGATATAAGAAAATTTCAAAAGGAAATTTGTTATTTAATTTGAAAATATTACAAGGATAAAGACATCTAATCACCTACACAATTTGGCTAACTGAAAGTTGGAAAAAAATATTGTATGCTTTCAAAGTATTTCTTTCTATATATGTTCTAGAAGTAATTGTATTTTTTATTATTCTACATACCATACATATGCTATGATTAGAATTTACGTAACAGATTAAATTTCTCTATAAGTACTAATAAAAGAAAAAAAAATGCAGTGAAAAAAATAAAATAAAAATAGGACAGTAAAATAAATTAAGATCCACTTATGCATTTATTTTTTATAAAAACTATTTTCATTTAATTTCTTTTAAAAACTAATATTATGTTTGATTAATTATCCAAAAACTAATACCTATAAGCTAATTTTAGCTTTTTTTTTAAAAAATGAGATAGAGTTAATTTTAGCTTATTGAAAAGCTGAATGTATTTCATCTTCTTTTGCCTCCTATAAAGGGTTATGGAAAGTGTTTACCTATGAAGTCGCTGCAATATTAGTTATAACCTCACATTCAATAATACAGAATTAGAACACAAACATTTCAAATGGTGTATAATCACTCGTTATATGGACATTAATTTTTTTTAAGAATATACGAATTATTATATTGCATTATATATGTTTTTTTTTGCATAATAGTATTCAAAATTTGTAGTTTTTTTTTTTACCGGCAAAATTTATAGTTATTAATATCTTCATACGAACGTCATCTCTGAAATATAATTGACCTGCTCCATGTGAACATTACCTAGGATAATGACTAGCTCCATGCATTAACTTTTTTGTGCCAATACCTACTAGTTTTAAGATGCTTAGCCTCTTGTGGATTCTATACCCTTCCCGCAGACATCACCATCAATGATTGTCCAAATTCACATGCTAACTACCCTACCAATTTCGAGTTTTTCTTTCTTAGTTTTTTAATTAATGCTTATTTAATCAATTCATTAATTATCAGCAGCAGCTCAAGATAGAAAATGTTTAAGATTTTTTTTATTGACAAATATTAATTTATAATTAGTTGTTAGAAATGTCATTTAAAAAAAAATTTAAACTTACAATCTCTTCTTTCTCTCTTTTTCCTTCACTATTTCTTAATTATTGAATCAACCTTTTTTCTCTTTTTCCTTCATGATTTCTTAATTATTGGGTCAACCTTATATCTATTAGGTTAGGAAGAATCAAGATATCTTATATATATGGTCTACTTTACACTTAGTATTAATTAAGTCAGAGTGATGTTTCTCTAATGATGAGACATACGACGCTTGTCAGATGAGTATGTTGTTTGTGATTAATGAATTGTGTTTATAATTCCATGTTTCACACCTATACGAGTTTGATATATAGAAGGATAATTCTCAAGCCATAGGAGACATTGGACTGTAGTGAAATAATTGTATCTAGTAACATTGAGTCGTGTTTGATTTATTTAATTTTGAGCCTAAGTGGGCATATAGCAGCAGCCTTCACAGCAATTAATGATCAAGCTTTTAAATATAAACCCAGAAAACATTACTGGGTTTCCCCCAAAGAGTTAGTCAATAGTCAATAATGGTTTTGATGGGTTTCAGTCCCGTAAGCATTGCAAGCACCAAATTAAGAAGTAGGCAAATGTCTATTAATAACTAGAAAATTCAACTAACTAAATTGGTGAAATTTTTGAATTCGGGTATATTGCATTTTTCTTATACTCTAGATAACCTTTAATAAAAGGTTTGAACTAAGGGGCTAGTTCTTAATATTCAGTCAGTTAATATATATTCAATGTGTTTTTTTTTTTGTTAGAGTTTTTTTTAATCTTTTTATTTGGTAGAGATATATTCAATGTGTTTTTTTTGTTAGAGTTTTTTTAATCTTTTTTATTTGGTAGAGATATATTCAATGTGTTTGCTATCGAGCATTTCCTTGCTCATTTTTTTTTTAATTTTTTTTGTACATATTTATTTAAAAACACAACTGCGTTTGCTACAAGAAGTCTGGATATTGAATTGTTAGGAGTGGACTACGAAAGTAAAAGCCTTAATTCAATTTTGAAATAGAACAAAATCAAAACCTTCTCCAAAATTTCCTAATTTTGTACTACTTAATATGTTGTTCTCACTAATTTACTGGTCACTTTCTTGACTACATGTACCCTAAAAGGCACGAAAAGAGTATTGAAGTAGCCGGCAATAGCTAATAATTGTCACCATTGACCTGGTCAAATATACAAAATTTACTACATTAATTACTTATAAATAATTCTAAGCCTTCTTACAGTATCTTCTTTTTAATCCTTTGACTTATTTGATACAAATATTAAATGATTTTTAGATATTTTAATATTATATTAAATACATTTATTTTTATATATAATATATTTCATAAAATAATGGAGAGCTAACTAGAAAAATTATATAGAAAAGCATATGGCATTAATTTTACTTTAATGTCGTTTAACTTATGTGCTATACTGCTAAGTCATTTTATTTTCTCTTTTCATTCTTGCAAAAAGCTAATTAAGCACGCACGCACATACGTACAAAACAATTATGTTGAAGAGGAATATTTTGTGTTAAATTTTGGATAATTATATATATTTTTAATATTTTTCATTTAGTACTTACCATAAATTTTAATTACCTTTATTTGTTGTTTATGTTACTTTTTATTTTACCACGGCTTCCATATAACAAAAATTAATAACTTTTTCATATACTAACGTTTTCCAATTTATTTAAAGGATAACTATACTAACGTTTTCCATATAACACAAAATAATTGAAACAGTTGCTTTGAAAGAGATAAATTAGAAGGAATAGAATATAATTTGCCCTAGATTTTTACGTGGATGTAAAGAAATTGGAAGAAGTCATCATTGGGTTAGATTAAGGAATAACACAAGTCTAATGATTGAGTCACGTGAGAAGGTATATACTCTCCCTGTCTCAGGTATGGGAAAGCTATATATATATATATATATATATATATATATATATATATATATTTCCAGTTAAAATGCTTACGTTAACGTGACGATCAAGTATAAAAGTAATTTCTTATGTGTTAAAAAAATTCTTCTAGTTCAGTTCAGGCCATGGGCCTTCTCTTCTCTACTCACATATATATACCGCAGCATTAGTTTCTATATATGTTGTAGAAATAATCACCTAGTCGCCCAATGTAAACATTACGTTGAACTATGATTTAAGTAGATAAAATAAATTTATTATATATATTCTAGAAAAAGAGAGAATTGACGAAAAAGAAGAATAAATAAATTTACATGATATAAGTAGAAAGGTAGTTTTGACGTCAAATTTCACTATGTGGATAGCAAAAGGCAGGGCCATTTTGAAAGGGTTTTTCTTTTGCCTAGTGACTCTTTCTTTATTATTGTACATTTTTTATTTATTTCTCTTTAGTTTAGCGTAAAAATATCGTAGGTTCGTTAGGTGCTTATTGACTTTTATTTTTGTAGATTTGACTAGGTTTTGAATATCCTGGAGGCTGGAACAAAAGTTATATGCTTGCCAAAACCTTTTTACCTACTGAACAGCGACAAAATATAACCAAATCTGACCTAGCTAGACATGACCCTAATCTACTAAACAGGGACAAAACATAAACTTTCATTATATTACTTTTGGAGAATGAAAGAATTAAGCTTGTTTTTTAAAAATATTTTTTTATTGTTTGTTGCTTTCATTAATAATTATAAAATATCATATTATTTAAATTTATTTTTTATTTAAAATAATAATATAATAGTAAAAATATGTAAATAATTATATTCATTAATAACATTTTTTTTATAGACAAAAGAAAGAGTTATTACCAAAATACGATGGACCACATTCATAAAATATGCTAGAAGCCAACACATAAAGTTTGGTATATGTACCATTCAAGACCAATAATGAAAATACAGCAATGTAAAAATAGCTAATATAAGTACGTAGAACATTTCTAAACCAAATTGCCAGACTGATATACTCCTATTCAACATGTGAAGCTTTCAATTGTCATGTTATTTGATACCAACATAATCATGCCTATGTCAAGTGTAAAACAGGTGTACCTCTCTTAAATAACCGTATTAAAGTGCTGGTTGATGTATATATGCGGGGTCAAATTACATAATTGTAAGTATCTTGCACATTGTATAAATGTTTTAGAGAAAAATGTAAACTTATATGTCTAAAGTTATAAAAGAAACATGTCCAACACACTTCAGTTAAGATTTTAAATAGTATAAATTAAAAATTATCGATAATGACAAAAACAATTATAAGTATAATTCATTTTAAAAAATCAAAAAAGGAAATATCGAGAAAAAATATGTCGATTATATGTGCGAGCTGAGTGAATATATATGTATATTTTATTTTTGACTGAATATATGTGTATAGACAATAATGCGCAGGATGCCGATCGATAAATTGTTTACTATATTTCCAAATATGTGTGCATAAGTGTTCCACATGTCAGCCAATTTCTTTATATTTATGGGTTAGATTGTGTATATATCACAGAGTCAACAGTGTATAAATTATAAATCTACTCATCAATGAATTGCTTATATTATATTATATTATATTATATATATATATATATATTCTATTTATTTATATTTTATAAATAAAATAGTTGTATATAAAATATATACTTTCCCATCATATATACATGAACGTGCTCCGCATGTTGTAATTAATTTCTTCCCTGGATGAATTATTAAGAAACAGATCGATTGATAGTACTATATTAAATTATGTAGCTTTACATGTCAGGTAAATGTAGTTTCAGCATGAAGACAATTTCTTAAGCTTATCTATTTCATGCCACAATTATGTACTTTAGACAGTAAAATGCTCAAAAGCAAAAAAAAAAAAAAAATGTAATAAAAGGAATCATATAAACTGTACTCTTTGTCTTCATCTGCCCTATAATTCCTGCAGCAGCCAAAGCATAATAGCATGCAATATGCACATATTCGTTTTAAGCTTTTAGCCTCAACGATCTGTTAATGGAAAGTGAAAAAGATAAGAGATATGAAGTTCATTATGGCAGCCATGGTCCCAGAGAAGCACTAGAAGATATGAAATGACGTAAAAGGTCACCATGCTGAGTGCTTTAAATGCTTGCTATAGAATCAAAAAATGAAGATATGTGACAAATTATTACATCTAATACACAATAATTTGATAAAGACGACTATTCGTTTATATATTTATTTTAATTGGTTGGTGTCTCTTATTATAAAGAAAATAAGGGCAGTGTCAACATTTACAGACAAATAATTAGTTATTTTATTTTCTTGTTTATAATTATTTCCATATAGCTAGCTGTCTCTATCAAATCCAAATCCGCGTTCCACAACTAACTTAGTCGCATTGGTCCAAAAAACCCTATCAACATTTTCAAAATAGTTTTCACATTGTTAGGCGAATTGTAAGAGATAAAATCTAAGTACTCCACCTACCAAGATAAAAGAGGTGGATAAATGGGTAAAAAAAGAAGTTATATAAAGGGTTACACTACCTCTCCTAATGGCAGTACCAAAACCGAAGATGGGGTCTCCAATGGCCTCTCTTACTCTCACTATTGCATTAACCATAATCTCTCTCACCTTGCCATCTCAAACATTAGCAGACAACTACATCTACTCATCGCCGCCACCACCAAAACACTCACCTCCTCCTCCATACTATTATCACTCTCCACCACCACCAAAGCATTCACCTCCTCCTCCATACTACTATCACTCTCCACCACCACCAAAGCATTCACCTCTTCCTCCATACTACTATCACTCTCCACCACCACCAAAGCACTCACCACCTCCTCCATACTACTACCACTCTCCACCACCTCCAAAACACTCACCTCCTCCTCCATATTACTATCACTCCCCACCACCACCGAAACACTCACCTCCTCCTCCATACTACTATCACTCTCCACCACCTCCTAAGCACTCACCTCCTCCTCCATATTACTACCACTCTCCTCCTCCACCAAAGCACTCACCACCTCCTCCTTATTACTATCACTCTCCCCCACCACCAGTGCACTCACCTCCTCCTCCCTATTACTACCACTCTCCACCACCACCAAAGAACTCACCTCCTCCTCCCTACTACTACAAGTCCCCACCACCACCACCTAAGAAGCCCTACAAATACCCATCACCTCCACCACCAGTAGTTTACAAGTACAAGTCTCCTCCTCCTCCCTACAAGTACCCATCTCCTCCACCTCCACCATACAAGTACCCATCTCCACCACCCCCAGTTTACAAGTACAAATCTCCCCCTCCTCCTTACAAGTACCCATCTCCTCCTCCTCCTCCATACAAGTACCCTTCTCCTCCACCACCAGTTTATAAATACAAATCTCCTCCTCCACCAGTCTACAAATACAAGTCTCCACCTCCTCCTTACAAGTACCCATCTCCACCACCCCCACCATACAAGTACCCATCACCACCACCCCCAGT
>PYAF01001751.1:1927974-1943976 GCA_007407185.1 Glycine tomentella | reverse complement strand
TATATATATAACACGACCATCACTATTCATCAAATTCATTATTAAAACAATCTCATCATCAATCAAATTTACTTTTTCAATAGAACTTTATCACAATTAAACTGATTCAATAATATGCATAATGTTTTTCGTTAGTTTTTCACTTATATATCTGAATCTTTAAAAACATTATAAAAAAACAAAAGTAGATGTTAATCATCTAAATATCTAATTAATATAACTTAGTTGTTAACACATATTAAGCTCGTAAGAAATCACTTGTTTTGACTATAAAAAAAGATAAATTTAAATACATCCTCATTATTTTATTTAATTCTCCTTTCTGTGAGTGTCTATACCCTTGATTGTCCGAGGATGATTTTTTCAATTTGAATAGATGAAAAGTGTCTATACTCTATACCCTTGACTTAGAGTGTCCGATGCTGATTTTCCAATTTGATTAGATCAAAATCACTGTACATCTTTAAAGATGATTAATTAATTAGTGGTGTTAACTAGGTGAAATAAACTATATAAAGGGGGCATTGTCTTTCCTAACACCATAACCAAAAAACCCCTTCTGAAGTTTGAGAGAAAATGGGGTCCCTAATGGCCTATGCTACTCTTACTATCGTATTGGCAATAATAGTCACTCTAAGCTTGCCATCTCAAACCTCAGCTGACAAGTACGACTATTCATCTCCTCCACCACCAGAGAAGCCCTACAAATACCCCTCACCACCACCACCAGTTTATAAATACAAGTCCCCACCACCACCCTACAAGTACCCTTCTCCTCCACCACCACCTAAGAAGCCCTACAAATACCCATCTCCTCCACCTCCATTTTACAAGTACAAATCACCACCACCACCCTATAAGTACCCATCTCCCCCACCACCACCATATAAGTATCCATCTCCTCCACCCCCAGTTTACAAGTCACCTCCTCCACCGTATAAGTACCCTCCTCCACCTCCACCATACAAGTATCCATCTCCACCACCCCCAGTTTACAATTCTCCACCACCACCATACAAGTACACTTCCCCTCCACCACCATCTAAGAAACCATACAAGTATTCATCTCCACCTCCCCCTTACCACTACTAAGTAGTGATTTACTATATATATCATCCCATGGTAAGATTCACATAAAATTAAAGAGCACGTTATTTTAGATTCGTCTCTGGACAATAAAACCGGTCTCAGTTCCGTGTCTGTCAGAGACGGGCTATTTTCTGTCGTTATTTTAGATTTTTTTGGTAGTGTTTTGTAAGTAATTTCTAATGTTATGACTAGCTTGTGACAAACTATATAGTGATTTAATTAGTATAGCACGTTAAAATAAACTTTATCATTTCATAGGATGCATTCATGTGTAATGTGAAAACTTCCTCGTTACATTGTAGATAGCAGGATCAGTTAATTACATGTTATGACAAACTAATAAGGCTTACATGCACGGGTGTGGTTTTTCAGGATCTGAAGAATGTGTGCAAATAAAGAAGTTTGATATGGATGGAAGAAGCAGTGAAGCACCATACATATATATCAGTTAATTTGATTTCACTTTTTTTTTTTCTTTTTGTATTTTAGAAAGTTTTAAGGCACTGTTCAGATCTGATCCATATGTACTCGTTGTCCTGCATGTGTTGTGGTTTTGGAACTGCTGGGTATGCAGGGGTTTGTTATGCCAAGTTATATTATATAATAAATAATAAATAAATACCCTGACTTTATCACTTTGAACTTTCCATTTAAAATTTGTATATATTTCGGTATGAGAAACAGAGAAAGGCTAGAGTTTGACATGCATGCAAGAAACGCGAACGTGAAAGGAAGATGAAGTAGCTTTTGTTTTTTTTAACAAGTTCAAGATGTATATTATTTTATTAACGATTTCGTTATGGTTGTTATGATTGTCAATAAATTATTCACTACTTAATCAGATACTATTCACCAATATAAAAATTTGAAAAAGAAAACAATGTAAGCATATTAATTCTACAGGAAAATTATCAACCGGAATTGGTTGTAACAAAAGGATTAGCCCCACGATTAAAGTACAATTTAGATACTTGCTGGAGAAGCTCATACATATAGAGTGCATTTACCACGAGAAATAGTTAACTTCTTTGAAACATATTGGACTAGTTAATTTAAAAGTTTGATACAAAAAAAAAAAAAACCCACTAACTTATAAATTATAATTCCTGTTAAAACAACTTATAAATTATAATGTTTTTTTTTTGGAACACTCTGGTGTTTTAATGTATTTACCAATTTCTAAGTTATTATTCTTTTCTCACTTTTATCATCCCTAACATTTTTATTATATGTTTAGAAACCTTAATACACTCTCCTTCCCTCTCATCAAATTTCATTTCTTTGTCAAATAAAATCATCAAAATTATAATACGTATCTATTAATTTAATCAAAATTTTAAATAAGAATGAAAAAAAAATATCATAATTTTTAAGATGATGCATTATTTGAGATAAATTAAAATATGAAAAATAATTATATTTAAAATGATATATAGTTACTAAATTTAGTTACGACAGGTAATAATGTTTTTCTATATTATTTAATACTTATTAGGTAGTTAAATAATTAATTTTACTAAATATTGTAAATACAAATAACTAATTTATCTACTTTCAACTAGCTATATACACTCAACTTTAGCTTTTTTATATAAAAAAAATAAAATAAAAATACTTAACTTTCACCTAGCTACTAAATTTTCAGTTAACTTAATTATTAGCTACTTTCCGGACACCCTCATCTCATAATGTGTTTACCATGCCTTAGAGCTAAAGTTTCTCCTATGAAGATATCTAGGAAAAAACTTTAGATAGATATTAAAACTTTTAAAACTAAAACACCGATGTAATCAAAATATTTAACGGTTCATTGGTGTATTCATATATTAAAATAAATAAAAGAAAAAAATTAAATTTGAGTTTAATTTGAATAGTATTGTGATATTTTAAAATTTTCTAGACTAATTTGATGGCAGGTTAAATTTTTAATAATTAAAAGGCCAGTTCGATAAGAATATAAAATTTTAAAAATCGATTCTGATCACTACATTTTTTAAATAATTAACTTTAAATAATCAATTTTTTCATTGAATATGTAAAACTTAATATTTACAAAAACATCTTAAATTATCGAATCATATAACTTATAAGCACTCGTTTTAAGTGCATGAATGGTATAAAGTATAGAGCAACACGACAGATTTAGACAAACACTAGATGTAGAGGAATATCCCCATGTTACGTCATAGTCGATTTGTACTGATTTTGGTAGGCGGAAGGCGAAAATTAAGCCAAGTCGTGTTAATAATGGTTTAAATGACTCTAAACGGTAGTAGGTAATTTTGCATAAGAAAAATTAGTGATTTTGAATAGAGACTTGGCTTTTCAATGAATTTATCATATCTAGACTCAACTTCAATGTATATACAACTGTTGCGGCACTAGTCACGATCTTTTCTTTGCTACATTATTTTTAGAAAATACTAGTCACATCTTCTCTTACACTTTCTTTCTATGGCTTTCTTAATAATTAGCTTAAATTTAATTATTACTTTTTCTAATATGTTTAAAATATTTTTTTTTTAATTTTGAAGGACTAAAATAATTTTTTAAAATTTTGGGGATCAAAACTGGATTCACTTTAAATTTTAAGAATTAAAAAACAGAATTAAACCTATTTTTTTATTTTTATCTAATTACTTATCTTATTTTTCTCTCTTCGCTTCCTATCTCATAATTATAAAAAAAAAAATTGTCTTACAAAAACAATTTTTCATAATAATGCCCTTAAAGAATTCATTCTTTAATTTAAATTTAATGTAGTATTACAATTAAACATATAAGTGAATTGACACTAAATTTGTTCTAGCATAATAAGAGTGATCTCGACTTTGATTATTAAATTATTTAATTAATTAAGGGTGTGATTGGTAGGAAAGAAAAAAATAATTGAGAAATATGATAGATGAAAATAGGAAAGAGATAAATAAGTCAATGAAAATAGATGAAAAATATAGTGATTTTTTTTAAAAAAGTGTTTCTTTTAAAAGAAATAGGAAAGAGAAAAATAAAAAATACTTATAATCTAGTAAATTTGTATTTTAATAGATTAAGCATTTTAATTTGTTAAATTTGCATTTCAATTGATTCTAGTTTTTTGTGTTTAAAAAACTGATTAGAATGTTTGCGACAAAAAAATATCACTAAATGTACAATTTTTTGCTCAATTCTAACCACTAAAAAATAATTATCACTAAAAATATCAAAATAGTTGGTAAATAAATGTTTTGTCACAATTTTAAACCACCACAGAGTATTAAAATATATCACCCTTCATTTCGGCTCACTTTTGCGAGTAAATAAAAATGTGTAGGCCTAACAACTTTTCATTTCCCTTTTCACTTATATTTGCATGACCAAACAATCCCTTCCTATTTTTTCCCCACTATTTCTTCTCATTTTTCTGCTATTTCTCCATCATTTTTCACCTACCAAACATACCATACGATTAAGATAAATAATTCATGCATTCTTACAAAACATCTTAAGTAATTATCAAACTCTTTTAAAGGGAATTATTGTTCCGATTTGTGTTAATCCTTTCTCAAATCTTATAGTTAAAACTAAGTATTTTGCATTTCGAGTTAAAAGATAATATACACCAATCTTTGATGTAAAAACCATATATGATTAATTTTTATTGGTTTTTAATGCTAACTAGATGCCATCAATTGTTAATTGGTGTGAAAAAGGTATTGCGTGTATATGATTATACAGTAAGAAGAAAACAGATTGAGAGTGGATCAGGTTGAAGGGGGGAAAATGCCTTGCAAATGTGTCAATTTTCTAATCAATTTTCCTAACTTGTGTACAATTATAAGAAACATTATTGAGACATGACTAATGCTTGACTCGTATTGGTAAGAAAGTTTAGGATAATGAGAAATATTTGTCATTTATTTGATTATTTTTATTGCCTCTTTTCATGGATCTTTCTTCTTTGACAGATGAAGAGATAAGTTAATGATTAAAAAATAGACATAAGGAAATTTTATAAATTTCTGTACGAATCATCTTCCCTTAATTATGAAAGGTTGTTTATGTATTATTACACAGAAGTATTTGGGAGGAAAAGGCCATTGAAATTAATCGTAAGTGTATTATATGTTATTCATCAATCACTATGGTCAACAGTAGCTATTAATATGACTGAAACCTAATTTTCTATGAATGAAACAATATGACTAACAAAGTCTAAGATTAATTATTTGATTTAACGAACCAAATTTCGTATGAATTATGGCCTAGTACGCGTAAAGCTGCTAATTCTCTCTTTATAAAAGTATTTAGGAGCCGGAAAAGGTGTACATTTTTCTTCTCGAAATTCAAGAGTAAACAAACTATGGTTGAAACAAACGTCTCTATAATATTGAAAAGTGAAATCTTATTTTATGTGTGTGTGAGAGAGAGAGTTCTGCCCTACATTAACAACAAGGGAGTATATCCTTGCCTGCTATAATAATTTATAATTAAAAAATATTTAATTTTAAATGATTAAAAATCTTGATATAAAAACATTGAAACGTTTATAAATTAATGTGAACTTAGATCTCCAAATAGATTCTTACAGTACTGTAACTGATCTCACATTGGTAGCAGAATTCAAAGATCCAAAGGCACGAGGTATGCATATGTTACTATACTTTATTTTAATTTTGTATTGTTCTGTATGGCTTTACAGGTTTGGAAGTTCTTCAAGTCCAAGTTTATATATATATATATATATATATATATATATATATATATATATATATATATATATGCTGAGACAGAGACATCAGATTTTGATTTGTACAGTCTAAGTAGTATAGTGTGTGTGTGTGTGCTTGATTTGTGACTAAGCGAGAATATTATATGCGGAGAGATCGATTATACATGCTTAAATTTTGAGAAACTTACGGGATCAATGCAATGCAAATGCAAAAATACACTTTCTTCGTTTTTAATTAAATCCATATTATGTAAATGATGAAGCATAAGATTGAATCTAGCAACTCATCAAGCATATTTGTCAATGTTGTGCAAAAAGATTGAAGTGCTCATAGGGGCGATTGAACACATTTTTTAATCTTTTTTGGTTTATATATTAGTTCTGTTCCCATTTAAATTTAAGAGATAAATTAAAACAAAATATATATATATATATATATATATATATATATATATATATA
The DNA here is from genome assembly GCA_007407185.1 of Glycine tomentella. Taxonomy (NCBI): domain Eukaryota; kingdom Viridiplantae; phylum Streptophyta; class Magnoliopsida; order Fabales; family Fabaceae; genus Glycine; species Glycine tomentella. The sequence continues at coordinate 1,937,716 of PYAF01001751.1, read as the reverse complement.
AAGAGGAATTACTTGTCCATCAAAGCTTTTCTAGACCACCGAACAACATGAAGTTATTCCACTTTAATCATGGTAGTGAATTTGAATCTTTGTATACAATAATAATATTAATTTTTTTTAAAAATAAGATTTTTTTTTCATATAATCTTATTTAATTCGACTAAAAATATTTTTAATTAATAAAAGATAGATTAAAAAAAACAAAAAGTTTTACTAGGAATTGCTCTTTTTTTTACATTTCTTCTAATTGGAAAACAGCCAGAACTGTGAGGGATATGATATTATTATTATCTGTAAAAAAAAAAAAGACAAAAAAGATTGATGTCCATGAAAATATTTGAAGATATATAAAAATTTTGACAACTACAATTATCACATCATACTATCATAGTTTCTCTCTTCTTCTTCTTCTTCTTTTTTTTTTTTTTATCGCGGACGTGTATATGAGAAATAAATTAAAAAAATTGAAAGAAATCCTTTCTATTTGCATTAAAAGAATTATTTTCCTCATGACTCATGATCGATCGTAGTCTTTCTTCTAATCTTATTTTTCATATAATTTTCTTTGCGCGTCCGAACAAGATCATTATAGGAAATAATATTACTATAAGATCCCTGTCAAACTTTGCGTCATGCAGCTACATATCGTGTTTATGTCAAGGATTTCTTAATAATCACTTAAAGAAATGGAAGAAATGGATGTTATATATTGACCGGCACAGATGGTAGAAATTAAGCGCCAGTTTCTATTAATTGGATCCAGAAATTTGTACAATAATAACCCATCATTGTCAGAGTGCAAGTTACCAAACAACTAGTTGTTATTTTTATTCTTCTCAGATGAAAGGGACCTCTCCTCTGATATGAATATATATAAACATGATGACATTACTGTTATTAGTTCGAATGCCATTTTAGTTTCGGATTTTTTTAATCAAAGTGTCAAATTTAAAATTTGAGAATAAAAAATAGGATAAATAGTCATTTTTATCCCTGAATGTGTAAAACATTGACAAATTTGGTGAAAATTCAAATTTTTGTTCCTGAAAGTGAAAAAAGGTGTGACAAATCTATCCCTCCATTTAACTTTCATCCGTTACTGTTAATATCAGGGACGAATTTGTCAGTACAATATACATTCAAGGACGAATTTGTCAGTTCTTTACCCAAAATATAATTTAATCTTCATATTCTCTCTTTTTTAATCATTGCAAGCAAAACATTACAATAAAACACTTAAAAATTAGGAAAACAAACATAAATTAAACAAACATAATAATAAGCTTAATTTGTTTCTTGTTTTGAAATTTCTATTATAACAACATTAAATAATGATAAAATCAAACCGAGTCTTATTTTTTTGTAAAAATTAATTTAATGACTGTGTATTTTAATTTTTTGAGTCTCATATTTTTGGTAAGTATTATCTCATATTTTTGCTTTGAAATTTCTAATGTGACAGTAATTTATCAAAAATATGAGACACAAACAAAAATACACAGTCATTAAATTAATTCTCACAAAAAAATGGTACCTAACTTGATTTTGTCATTACTTAATATTGTTATAATAGAAATTTCAGAACAACAAACAAATTATGCTTATTAATCAATATTATGCTTATTATTATGTTTTTTTTACTTATAATACTTATCCAAAATATGAGGCTCGAACAAATTAAAATACACCGTCATTAAATTAATCCTTACAAAAAATGAGACTCAACTTGATTTTATTATTATTATCTAATATTGTTATAATAGAAATTTCAGAACAACAACCAAATTATGTTTATTAATCAATATTATGCTTATTATTATGCTTGTTTTAACTTATGTTTGTTTTCTTAATTTTTAAGTGTTTATTATAATGTTATGCTTGTAATGATTAAAAAAGAGAGAATATAAAGATTAAATTATATTTTGGATAAAGAGTTGACAAATTCATCCCTGAATGTGTAGTGCACTGACAAATTCGTCTATGATATTAACGGTAACGGACGAAAGTTAATGGAAGGATATATTTGTCACATTTTTTTCACTTTCAGGGACAAAAATTTGAATTTTCATCTTTCAGGGACAGATTTGTCAGCGCCTTACACATTTAGGGACGAAAATGACTATTTACCCTAAAAAGTAATAACTGAGATGTTAAAAATATCAGTCAAATCAAATTTAATAAATATTAATCATGATTAAAATTAATAGATAATATTTCACATGAATATTATGATATAGAAACATCACATAAGTACTCTACATAATTTACTATTGAAATGTAACCATCAATATGCAGTTCATGTTAATTACCAAAATTTGTTAGGCATTGACCGTTTTGTTAAAACATTGCTCTACAGATTATCTGTGTAGCATTTCACAGTTGATATATTCGTGGAAGTTGCTATTACACCATTAAACTGCGTAGTGCATATATTTTTTAAATAATTATTCATTAATAATACAACTTATTAACTTTATAGAATATTAATTTATATTAATATTATTTATCATAAAATATATTATAAAATATGTTTTCATTATAGTTGCATACTTTTTTTAATTTCTTAATTTAACTATACATAATATTAAGATTAATACATTATATCAATAAATTAAGTTAACTTAGACTTTGTTAGATATATTATTGGTTCTTAGCGACTTTTTTTTTTTACCAAAATAAATAGTTTTGTAAAATTATATACTAAATTGGTGATTTTGAAAACTATTTAATGAATAATTTTAACATCGATTGTAATTATAAATTAGATAGAAAAATAATTTTTTATTATAACTAATTTCAATGATCAAAATCATCTATTTTTAATAAATAATTTTTAAAATTATCTAATTTTTTTAAAAAAAGACTTTCTTTTAGTCGAGTTAGATTCAAGTTGAAATAAATGACTCTACAAGATTTCAGTTGAACAACAAAATTTTCTTAATTGTTGATCGGCAATATAACATGACGACTTTTAGTGTGCAGTGTTAATTTCAACTCATCCATAGTAAGCCAAGTAATTTTTGGGTTTTCTTTGTCGAAGTGATCCACTGATCAAAGGTTCTCGAGCCAAAGGCCCAAAAGGAGAGAAAACAAAGCTACCTAGGTTGTTTCTTTCTGCACCTATAGAGATCCAAACGGACAAAAATTCCCCTCACCCTCTTAAACGAACCAGACACCTTCAACCCTAGCCTCCTCTTCCTTTTCTAAATTCTCCTTCTCTTCTTCAACCTCCCCCCTTTCTTGTTCTATTCTTGCACCATTTGCCGAAATGTATTTTGAAATGTTTGTTCTGGAATATTAAAAATATATTCTGGAATAAGCATTTCATTAGGGAAAAATTATTTTTCATGTCACGGATTGTGTAATCGATGTCAACATAATTTTCAAAATGGTAAGGAAAAAAATTTGATTTATGGAAAAGCCTATCCATAAGAGCTTTGAAGCATGATGCATTATGGAAAGCTTTGAAGCATGATGTGTTATATCCAAAAATTTGATTTTCTTTTCCCAACACACATAATCTCTTGTCTTTTTGTTGAAAGCGATATACATTCATAATGTTTTTTACTATTTTTACCAATGGTCAACATGTCATGAAATGTATGATATGAGAAATCTTTTTAATTCTTTGAATTTGTGGCATTTTGATTATGTGCTTATATATATATATATATATATATATATATATATATATATATATATATGTAAATGATGTGAATATATATGAACATGATAAATATATAATTTTAATGAACGTGAAAAATTGACTCATGTATAAGTAGATAAAATATATACATAAGGATAATAAATAAGGTTTGAAATAATTGTTGGATATGTTTTTTGTTTGGTGGGATCGTTATTGTGAGAATGGTTAGAAGTATCAATGCTACTAGTAGACATTGTGGTATATAATTTTTATACAATTAACATGATTGATGATTCAAGGGGAATGAGTCTATTGTGCTTCTAAATATGTTAGGGGAAATCGATTGGTTGTGTAATAGGTTTAGGGTTCTTTGTATAAGATGAGTTTTATTTAAAATGTTAGGTGAACAAAATTCATGAATATTTATCATTAATTTTGAATGTTTTTTTTTAAAAATTCACAAAATCCTTTAAAATCTTAAAAACTCATAATGTCCTTTTATATCTTATGACTTCATATTTTGTAAATCCATTAAAATCTCAACTACAAAATCCTAATCATAAAAGTCATTACATTCTTACAAAATATTTTAAAATCCATAGAATTTTTTATGTCAAAATACTCTTTTAAATCTTAATTCAATACATCCCCCTAAAACATCAATCAAACAATCTCACTCAAACCCTTGAGATTTTGTAAGAATCTTTTCTTTCTTTATATATTGGTTACAAGACTTTATTTTCTCTTATCATATATATCTTCTTCTCTCTTCAATACACAACAAAAAAATGAGATCTACTCAATTGAAAAAGGTACTGAACAATGACCAAAAAATAATATTCTTCAAGATGTATATCATATATGTTTCTCCTATTCTTTTGAAACAAAAAATGTCAAATATACTCCTCCGCTTTACAATTGTATATTTACTTTTTAAATTAAATTAATGTTTGTCTTATGTGTCAATGCTAACCATACTCGACACAATGTTTTTGTGACTATCATCCTTAATTTTGTTCTCTCCATAACTGAGTAATCCTCCTACAAAAATTTCACCTTCATCCATCCCTTCTAGTATATGTTTATTATTGCATTCCATTTAAACATGTCATTGAATTTATCATGACATAATTGTAGTAATTAAAAAAAAAATCAAAAAATCATTGTATAATTTTAAATTTATTATTCAAATCTAAAAGTGAGAATGAGAAGATGCTATTGTAAAAAGGATTAGTATAGGAGGACCTAAAACTAAAATCAATTTAGCTATTAAAAGATTAAAAAATAAAAAAATTATAATCCAAACCTCATCATTTCTTATTACTTGTCACTAACTCTTGTAATTTCGAATGTATTTTAAAAATTTCACAATCCTTTTAAATTTATAAAATTCTTTCAAATCCTTTAAATTCTTATGATATAAATCCATTAAAATCCAAACTATCATAAAGGTCTTATAAAAATATATGATAAGTCATAACATTCCTACATTATCTTTAAAATCTATAAAACTTTTTATGCTAAAATAGTCTTTTAAAATCTTAATCCAATACACCTATATAATTTTACATTCTGAAATAGGTGTTTTGGAAGCTTAAAATGGTGCAGGGAGCAATATTGGAGATGCAGGGAGCATTTGCCTGTATAAGTAAACCTAAACAACCCAATATATTCCATTGAAGCCCAACACATGTTCCAGATGCTCACAAGCATCATGATAAGAAAAAAAGATAAGTAACATCATTGCTCAAAGATGCTGTTTCTTTCTTTCCTTTTTGTCATCAAAGATTCCGTTTCTGCCAAATTTGACTGTCCAATGTACATGCTAACGTTCCCATATCCACCAACCAATTACCTACCAGAATAGACTGGTGTATAGCCAATTTCAGATAAACGTGATTGGAGCATACTAATGACAGAAAGGTTATCAACAGAAATTATTTTTATTCCGATAAACAAACGCAAAAGAATGTAGACTAGGGTCAAATGCTCAATATCGAATACAGTGATTGAAGCTTAGGGAAGATAAATATACACAACCTTATCATAAAAGTAGGAAGGATAAATGTACACAATCTTATCTCCACAGGCAAAGAAACTGTTTCTAGGATTCAAATCTCCCTCCAGGTTTACAAAAGTTGGAAAGATGAAAGGTACTAATCTGCATCCTAGATGTGAAATAAATAGCAAATAAGACATCCAGCCTTGGAGGCTGGATTTGTCAGGGAGGTGCCCCTAAGAAATACGAGTAGCTCTACCAGTAAGTAGTAACCTTTCACTTCCAGCTTATGTTCCTAACATTCTGTTCCCTGGGCCTCCACCAGGAACAATAGCTGCACCAGTTTATGGGTAACTAGCCATTTTACAGCTATGGTTCCAAGATGGTGACAGTAATCTAACTGGGAAAACTTGTTTGCTATCACAAAATCAGTGACCTCAACCCAAAGAAAGCAGCTTGCTCCATATAAGTTAAAGTTCCCACCAGCAAGCTTAGTGAGACTGAGGTCAGATCTTCTACGAATTCATAGGAAATCTTAGTTCAACCCCATAACTTTGGAGGTGCAGGACCCTACATAATTTAGCAACCATCAAGTTACCATACCACCTAACCACCTTAAGTCTATATTATGGAATTATTAAGAATTATATTCCTTTGAGGTTGTAACTTGTAAGCATAGAAAAATATACGATTTATGTTTCCAGAGGCTGTAGCTCACTCAGATACAAATTTCCATGAATTTAAAAAAGTAAAACAGAATAAGAAACAAAAATTGAATGGAACATATTACATAGAAACAAACAGCTGTTTTCTTCTGTTTGCTCCAGACATATTTCTTGGTGATTCCCAAAGATAATAATGGAATAAAATACTAAATATCTATATCTCAAAGTCAAACCACACTTTATTAGTGCAAAATATAGAGGGAAACACAACAAAATAAATGATGACTTGACTTCTCTCTAATCAGATGCTGCTTGTTAGAGCAAGAATAGTCCAGCTCTTTCTTGAGTGGGGGGCTGGGGAAAAAAGGGGAGAGGGAGGGAGATGCTCAAATTGTCCTCTCACTATGCCAGCCCCAGTGGCCCAATCTCTGGCTCCCTGCATCCTGGTAGGTGCATGGTTGTAAACTCCTAATCTATTTTCTTTTAATTTTTTAAAGAAAAAGAAAATATCTGTTCTTGAACATTTGATGGTATTTTGGCTTTTAGGTAGTAACTACATATTTTCCAGATATTCTTTCATCCAAAGACACAGATAACAAACATAGGAGTGTCACACAATCATTTCTAAATATTTAGATATGAATTTGAAGACAATTGCTTTGGTTTAGGTACAATTTGATAGAATTTAGCATTTTTCATTTGTTCAGATGACTTCACAGAAAGAGATAGTGATGCAGAGGGTTTTATGTCACAACTCACAAGTTGCAACACATCATATTAAATAAAATTAGGAAACCTTATTAACTTTTCTGCTCTTTTCCTCAATACAATTACATGATTACAACAGCTAAGCTTGATCTCCGTCATATTAGTAACTTCATACACATTATACATATGAAAACATGTAACCACAAAGACCAAATTGATTTGATCCCTACATCATTTTTTCTATAAATCCATACAAATTCTAGTGTACAATAGCTGAAAACTGTTGGTGTCCAATGCTAGAAAGAAAGATTGTTTGCGGCACATATCTAAATGAGCTATTACTGTGGGCAATCATTTTTCTTTTCATATTTGTATTTGTAAATGTGAAAAATTAAAGTGAGCCATAAATTGCCTATAGGAATCATCCTTTCAATTAGGAAGAAGCTACATAAACTAATTCCACAGTAGGGCTAGCAAATAACTTCAATATGCAGTGCAAAACATGGGGTTGGAGAGGGTGATAGAAAGACTGATCTTTTATTTCCATTATAGAGTCATTCTAACCAAGAATCAACCTATTTGATATGACTCACATCAAAGGTTATGCTATTCTGAACCCTAGATGAAATGATAAACAAATGAAATCTGTAGTTAAACTGCTCATTGAAATCAAGCTAAATTTTCACTCAATTACCACAGAAAATTGCTAACTTCCTAAAATCACAGAAAAATCCAATGTCCAAAGTGCTAGGAACTACAAACACCCTTTATACATCAACGTCTTCACTCAATTATAGCATTCCTTTATTATCCCCACACTCGTGTTTACAAATTACAAGTAGTTTCACTAGATTGACTAGGTGTCAATTCTGTCCCATAGTTTCAACTTTCAACTTTCATTGCCAATAATACATTATATATGTCAATGAAAGCAAAATCTACGACGATTTAGTAACGAAACAACAAAACACAAAAGAACAAAGCAAGATTCCAGAAACACAAGATTCCACAAATCAGTTAAAAATTGCATTGTGTAGAAACTAATGGTACAATACAATTACACAACACATTTCATAATAATTAAAAAAAAAAAAACACAAACAATATTAATCCAACACAGCATTACCAATTCCCAGGAAGCCATTAAACCCTAAATCCTCAGTCAGGGGACAGCATTGAGCCTCCCTTCGAACACAAACCCGCGGTAGAGACCGTCGCCGTTCCCGGGGAGGTTATCGATCCACCTCCACTCGTAGCCCTCTGCGGCACGGCGGTCCCAGAGCGCCAATTTCCCGATCCTCTTGGCGGAGAAGCAGACCATGTCGCCGGCGCCGCCGAAGACCTTGAACTTCGTCGACTCACGGAAGGCGCGAAACATTTCAGGAGGCATGCGGGCGGCCTCGTCCCAGCGGAGGCTGTCGAGGTCGAGGCGGAGGACGAGGATGGTGGAGCAGGGGGCGTTGAGGGCGAAGGAGGACTTGAGGCCACCGACCATGAGGATGAAATTGCCGTGGCCGCCACGGACGAGGCGGGGCCGCTTGAGGACGTCGAAGACATCCCCCCACTCGTGGCGGTCGAGGCGCGACCAGACAGGGACGAATGCCGTTGTTGTGGATTTGATGGTGCAAGAGAAGAGCTTCCACTGGCTGCGCCAGGGGGAGCCGACATCACATAAGGCGAAGGCGGAGTCGTTGATCAGAAGAGGTGAGCGGGGTTTTGAGGGGAGGTTGGAGGAGAATTTGAGCCAGGTGGTGGTGTTGCGGTGGCAGTAGAGGGCGGCGAGCTCAGTGAGGACCATGACGCGGTCCTCGGCGTCGACGAGGACAGCGCCGTGGCGGGACCAGGCGGAGCCGAGGTGGGGGAGGACGCGGAAAGTGCGGGTGAGAGGGTTACAACAGATGAGGGACTTGGTGTTGGTGTTGGGGTTGGTGTTGGTGTGGGCCCAGAGGTAGAGGAGGCCGAGGGAGGAGGCGACGGGGAGAGGGGAGTGGAAGGGGAGGAAGTCGAGGGGGAAGTGGAGCCATGAGTTGGTGTCGGGGTGGAAGAGGGGGAGAGAGGTCTGAGGAGGGGTGTGGTGGCGGTTGCGGAGGGCGAGGAGGTGGAGGGGTGGATGGAGGAAGGAAGGGGTGGAGAGGAGCTGGAGGAAGAATTTCGAGAGGGAGCGGCAGAGGATGATTTCCCGGAGTGGGAGGGACGAGAAGATCTGGTGGAGGCTGTCGTGTGGGAGACGGTAGATCGCTGCCTCTTCCTCCATTTTCTCACAAGTCAAACTCATGTGCTCTTCAACTCACAAACTTTGCTATTACAAGCTCACTCTACTACTGTTTTACTTACCTTTTACTCTTGCATTAATGCTTTCATTCAAATATTTATACGTTTACAAATTATAATAAATATACTTTTTATTATTGTAAAAGTCAATAATTTAAAATTTTCTTTTAAATGATAAAAGCCAATTATAATTTATAATTGAATCTTGTTAATTTTTCTTTTTACAATACTAGTTATATATTATTATTTACTAAAATTTATGAAAATTGCGAAATTTTACGCTTAGTTAAAATTTATAGATGTAACTTTTTAGATTTTTATAATAAAAATATATAAATGTTAAATAGTTACAATAAAAGAAAATTTTACGTTATAAGTAAATGTAGTATTTACAGGACTTACCATTACCAATTTCTCCTAATAGTAATTGAAAAGAAAAGCTTTTTTTTTTTT
>PYAF01001751.1:1891769-1927874 GCA_007407185.1 Glycine tomentella | reverse complement strand
TTTTATTAACTGTGCAAATCACAACACCTTAAAAAACCAAGTTGAAAAAAAAAAAAAAAGTAAGCCAACGCAAACAGACACATAATTAAGAAGATATATTAATGTTAAGATAGCCAGGCAACCTTTATATATATTTTTTAATGTTGACTACAAGTCTACAACTATAATACTCTAATTGTGATATATTATATAATAATTAATAATTAATAACTTTTTTACTTCCTTGCGTAGCGAGAATATTGCAAATCTGCAATGAAGTTTTCTTGACTTTGATTGCAAACTCAGTCTCCGTCGGGTTGATGAGACGAGTAAATCAGAATGGGTATTCTTATCTTCACCCAATATTAGCAAGGTACGTTATTTAAGCCCTCTATACAATTTAAATTCTTAGGGTGGCTTCCGTAGTTTTAAGCAAGATGAGGTTGATGAACTGTAAAATTATTGAATTGAAAATAAAATAGCTAATAGTTAATGCGGCTAGACTTATTTAACTCGCAAATAAAGGGTCATGAAGTCATGAACTGTTTACTTTTTTGACTTTTATTTTTATTTTTTTTGGGTAAACGAGTTACTTATGAAAAATAAAAGTATCTCCACTAAAAAATACATTCTGATTTTTATTTATATATAATTAAATTTGTTTATTTGTATTAATGCGTCTAAAATTTGAGATTAAAGTTTAGAACTCTCTAGATTTTATTCACCTTCTAAAAAGAACAAGACATATTTCGGTTTGCGAGTTATCCAAGTTAAGTTTGAAAACAAGAGAGAAAAATAAATTTTATTGATAATTAAAATCTGAATTTTATTGCCACCCATATAGGCTAGTTGGCATGTTTACCATCCCCTTCACAACACAATTCATTTTAGCTCAACCAAATTAACATGCAACTGTCATGGGTAGGCTTTAAATAACTGGGAGGCGCATTTAGTAGTCCCAAAATTCAAAAGACCAAAATTCTTGGTGAGCTGTGAAAACTTGAAGTTACTTGCAAACCATGTTATTCACTTCAACCATGTAAGGTCTATTCCATTCCTTCCGTTTGCAACAATTTGTTTGTGTTCCTCCTACAAAAACATCAATATTCATGAAGCTACAGTTTACAATCTTCAACCATGTAAAGGATAAAGATTATAAGTAGTATACCTTTACACAATTTATAATTGTTGGATTTTCATCAAGAAACTTGATTTATACCTTTACATCAATGGACTATGAACAATCATATAAATAAACTTGATATCACACTTTAATCCAAAATTTTAAGACTCAAATTTAGAGATCTTTCCTTCACTTATATGGTATTTAACCTTCCTAAATCTACACGATGTGAGACTTCACTCACTTGTTCTCTTACACATTTAATTCTAAGAAATTCTGTTTAAAGTCTAGGCCACGTTTCCTCTGCAATATTATAGAATCCAACATCTCATACACAATATCCCGAACCTGCATCAGTGGAAAGGAAAATTCAGGGATTCTCATCAGTTAGATTCTCATTTGGCTAGTTGTGTATTACTTCGTTACCTTGATACTGCAATGCAAAATTGTCTCTGGAAGTTTAAAAGGCAATGAAGCAAATGTGGAAGAAACAATCTTAAACTTTGACCAAACTTTTCCTGTTCCTCCTCAGATCGAAGGCTCTAAACTCATGACAATGTGTCCAATCACTGTTAGTGTAAACTGTGATATATATTCAAAATTTCAAATACATTGACTTGTTATGGAATAAGATGTATATCAAAATATGAAATTTTGCTTGTTCGATAAATTAGTGGAACTAAACTGTAGATTGTTGTTTATTTATTAATAGAATAAATCGAAGTTTAGATCCCATGGCACTTTTCAATACCCATGGCCTTCCTTTAGTTTGCGTTGTTTGTGCTCTTATCTTATGCGTACCACATTGGAAGGTGAAACTACATACTGTTGACACATAATATTCTAGCAATGACCAATACATACCATTTTTAAAAGTATACATTATATGTATTAAATAAAACAAAATAGCATGCTCAAGGCAAATGAAGTACATATCAAACTTATGGATGTCGCAGACCCGAGTGTCTGGTGCAAAGAAAAAAAAAAAGTACAACACATCATATTACAACTAAACTTTGAATCAGATGTCCCATGCATATGCAATGCAGTGTAATAAAATTCTTGCCTTTTGAGTTTTGTTTGCCAAGACAGCAGAATTTAAATTCAACAGGAAGGTGTACAACAAGACATTCTCCAGTCATGCTGCATATCAACTAATTCATTCTGCTATCATTTTCATTAGCTCCCATCCTTGTCTTCCTTTTCACCTTTTTATTGAGTTGACCTCCAACCATTCTCACAAGCCATTGAGGCTTTCCAACTAATAATACACAACATCCCATTTCCTCTCCAAATACAATTCCACATCCATATCCTATAGCCACTGGTTTCCAACCAAATCCAAAGCCCTGTTCTCTCCTCAAGGTAGTTGAAGGTGGAGAATGTTGTTCAGGGTCCTTGCTGCATTTCATTATCAGTGAGAGTCCACATAGCCCTGAGTTTCCCTCATAGGAATCATTGGAAAAAGTATTGAACTGCTTTCCATGAGGTATTTCTCCCACAAGATGGTTATTGGAAAGATTCAGGACTTCAAGAAAGTTCAAATTGGTTAATTCTGTAGGAATCCCACCAGTGAGCATATTTGAGGATAGATCCAATGATTCTAACTTTGTCAAATTTCCCATGGATTCGGGAATACGACCACTGAGTCTGTTATGGGAAAGGTTGAGCCCTCTGAGAGAATGAAGTTCCCCAATGACATTTGGAATCTCTTCCTTCATATATGTTTTGCGATAAATCAATGCTTACAAAGTCTTTTGGAATTTTGGCCATTTTCATAGAGATTGCTTTTGTTGTTATAGTCACAGAATCAGTGTACATGTTTGTAGTATTCAAAAAAGCTTCCATGTATTGCCAATGGGCATCTTGAACAACGTTCTTCATGGCTTCAAATTTTTTTATGTAGGCTTTTGGTATTGGGCCGCTGAAGTTGTTGGAAGAGAAATAAAAAATGACTAAACTGGGAAATCCATGCTTGGTCTTTAAACTGGCAATGGGACCGTACAACTTGTTGGCTCGCAAAACCAATACTTCCAGTGTTTGTAGAGTTTGAAGCCAATGGGGAAAGTCATCCTTTATTTGATTGTTTCCAAGATCTAAAACCTCAAGACTAGTGCAATTGGACAAAGATTCTGGCAAAAAAACCTTCTAATTGGTTGCCATTGAGATCCAGAGTACTGAGCCGACAGTACTTTGCAAAGGTACTTGGCTAAGTGCCATGAAGCTTGTTCAGTTGTAGATCCAAAACTTGAAGGGATGATGAGTTAGCAAGGCATCGTGGAATGATTCCTGTCAACTTGTTCTGAGACAAGTTGAGAACATTAATTGAACTTGCATTGCAAATTGAGGAAGAGATGCCTCCAGTGATTAAGTAAAAACTAAGATCAAGGTAACTGAGTGGTTGGTTCCGAAATAATTGGTCCAATGATTGCGTCATTAGGTTTTGAGAGAGGTCCAATTCATTTAACAAGTTTGTTTCATGTAACCAATTTGGCACTCTATCTTTAAGTTTGTTGTTGGACAAATCGAGAATATTCAAAATTGGAACTTTTCCTGATAATTTTGGAAATTCAGTTAAACCCACAGAAGATAAGTCTAAACTCCTTAAACTGGGGAAACTATGTTTGACACTGGATTTGAAATTTAGTGATAACTGATCATTCTGTGAAAGGTAAAGGCTATCCAAATTTTGAATCTGGGATAAAAGTGAAAAGTTGACAGATCCACTTAAATTGTTTGATGATAGATCTAACAGAGTAAGGTTTACAAGGCTGAAAATTGATTCTGGTATGTTGCCCTGCAGCTTGTTGTAGGAGAAATGTAAACTCTCCAAGGAATGTGATGAGTTTGCACTTATATCTGGCAGCCCTGTGAACTGGTTTTCCGATAGAGCTAAATCCACCAAAGATGGCAAAGATAAACACCAAGAAGGAATTGTCCCATTCAGTAAGTTGCCAAGTAAACTTAACCTTGTTAGGTTTGGAAACCCTGTTATATTGTTGGGCAGAGGGCCCTCTAATTTATTATTGGAAAAATCCAAGTCAGAAAGTAGAGTTAAGCCAAACAATGAAGATGGGATTGGTCATCCTAAATTGTTATTCAAAACAGAGAGGGTAGTCAACTGGGTTAGCCCGACAAACACATCTGGGATTTGACTCACTCAATTTATTATGTGAAAGGTCCAAGTGAATGAGATGTTGAAGATTTGAAAGTGTAGAGTGGCAGCTCACCCTCTATATTGTTATAACTCAAATCCAATTCTTCAAATCTGTTTGAATGAGGAAAGACATTTGGGATTTGACCACTGAGTTGGTTAAATTCTAGATTCAGAGAAGTTAAGAGTGAGGATGGGATTGAACCATTGAGGAAGTTAGATGAGATGTCTAGGGAAGTGAGATGTGTGAAGTTGGAGAATGATGGAGGGATTGACCCTTGGAAGTCACAAGATGAAATATATAAGACACCAAGAGAAGGAGTGCTGCAACTCACTTCTGGAAGCTGGCCTTGGAGGCCCCAATTTTCTGAAAGATATAGGTGTTGAAGATTTGGTAAACAAAGAATGTCATCTGTCAAGTCTCGTCTTAGCCAGTTCTCTCTTAGTGTAAGAGTAACTAAAGAGGAAGACATATTAAGTGTCCTGATTGAAATTGAAGACATATCTGTTTCAGCCAAATCAAGCTCCCTTAAAACTGTTGCATTTTGGAGCAGCCTTTTCCAAGTGTCTTCTTCCCACTTTAATGGATAAATACTATTAGTACTAGAGAGATCAAGTGAGGCTAATTTGGAAAGGTGAGAGATTTGGGAAGGAATTTCACCTTCAAAGTTAGAACCAGACAAGTTGAGATGCGTGAGGCTCAAAAACCCACCAAAGAGAGATGACAGTTGAGATTGATTGAAATCATTGAAAGCAAGGTTGGGTGATTGAAGATAAGAAAGATGGAAAAGCGTACTGTTTGGATGGATTTTTCCGGTAAGCCCACTGCAGGGGAGGTCGAGCTCAGTCACGTCACCGGAGATATGGTGGCAGGTGACTCCAGGCTAAGAGCAACAATCTATCCCATTTTCCCATGTTGTGGTCTTTGAATAATCAGGATAACAATAATAATTGTGATAACTAGTCTTAATAGTGAAGGAGTTCTTGAACTGAAGCAAGGCAAAGCTGTCATGGGGGTGGCAAAAGGAATGAGAGGGTGAAAAGTAAAGGATCAGCAAATGCCAACACAGAAGGAACCGCCACATCCATGATTCCATTTTTTAACTAGTGTGCAAATCCGAAGTTTTTAGGTGGACATAGTATAAAGGGAAAATATACATGAAAGGGTAATTAAGGAACCAAAGATGAATATTTATAGCTAACAAACTAAAAACACGATGTGCAATTTGTGGCTAAATTAAGAGTTGATTGTGGTCCCAGCAGCTTCGAGACTTGAACAACCCATTTTCTAACCCTTTCATCACGCTATATGAAAAGTTGTCGCCACTATATTGCAATTTAAATTGACTTGACGTGGAACTCATTTTCTGAAAACATGATTCATTTGATGATAAATTTAAAATCTATTCATTTGCATGTGTCTAATCTTCTTGTTTGTGAGCTTCAATCACAAATTACAGACATTAAAAGTTTCAATCTCAATTATCAAACAATGTAGGACTTAACTTCTGAAATAGCTAACAATATACAACAAGACCACCACAGAATCCTTGATGGTTGCAGTCGCGAAACAATGTGTATTGTATGTCTAAATGCAGATTGTCTATGCAACTTTCAGTTTAATATACCAATTTTCAGAATTCTTATGCTTTTACAGCCTGTTAAACTATTTAATGATGACTAATATTGGTGAGTAGATAACGAAGGGGGGGAAACAGAATCAACAGGAATTTATCAATTTGAAAATTATCTTAATTATTTGTAGTTGCTTTATGTACTACCATTACCTTCCTACTGAAAAAGGAAATGCAAATTATTCATTGAGGATTAGTTTCTTTCCTCACAAGTAATAAAGCAGGATTTGGAACATGATTTCTCTCCATACAATAACAGAAAAGAGACAATGATTCTGTTCATATACAAGATTTTTGCATTGCTATGTCGTCTTCTGTTGTTTGTTTGTAGTTTCTGGAGGAATCGTGTTATAGTGCCTCAACTATAATAGGATACTTGTTCTTTGGCATCCTTACAAGCGTCGGTTGGACAGAATTGTCTTTCTCCAGAGGTCTCCACCTGTAGCAAAAAAAATTGTTACATGCAATGGAATATGAGTAAATAGTTTAAGCACTGAAAATGTAAAGAATTTTACAGTGTTATCCAATCATAAATTTTCTTGTATGGTAATTTTGTTGACTTTTACAATAATTTACTTATTAGTCCTCCTTATTATGATTTCCAATTGGTTGACAAGGGCATAGAAATTTAACTCATGGAATGTTTAGTTTAAATGTTGTTTTGGAAAATCTGTGATTGTCCATTTTCTAGGTGCAATGTGATTATCTACATTATTCAGAATCTTACTTGTATCTGTTGACAAGGTGATGGATGAAGACACAAATTTCAAGCTTGGCAAGGTTCATTCCAGGACACATACGTGGTCCACTACCAAATCCAAGAAAACTGAAAGGCCTCAATGTTTCCTGCAATTGAATGAAAATATCAATTTTGAAGTCCTTAGAAATAGAAATGATTATTAAAGTCTCTTGTCAGGAAGGAACTTGCATCAAATCTAGAGGGATCAAACTTTTCAGGATCTTGGAAAACTTCTGGGTCGTGGTGTATAGAAACAACATCTAGGTTGACAGACCAACCTTTCTTAATTTTATAACCTGCCAAATTTAACAACAACTTTGAGTCTCATTCAAAGAACAACAGTTTCAACATACATACACACAGACAAACACACATTATATAGCTATATTTGGCCATTCTGTATAGCCATACCATCAATTTCAAAATCCTGGGATGCCTTTCTTGAAAACCAAGGTAGTATCGTGGCTCTTCGAAGAGTTTCACTGATCACCTGAAATTTAATTGATCAATAATCCTTCTGAGATGTGAAAGCTTGAAGTTACTTATGAATAAAATTACTGTTGCTTACTTTGGCTGTGTAAGGCATGTTATTAACTTCAGCCCAAGTAAGATCCGTTCCACTCTTTCTGTTGGCGACAATTTGTCTGTGTTCCTCCTGCAAAACATCACCATTAATTCATGAAGCTACATTTTAAAATCTTCAAACATCGAAAGGAGAAGACTATAGGGGCTTCAATACTTACTCTCAATTGTTCCAAAACAAGTGGATTTTCACCAAGAAATTTGATGAGCCATGTAAGAGCAGCAGTTGTGGTATCATGGCCTGCAACCAGCAGAGTTAATATATTATCCTTCAGTTGTTTATCTGTGAGTTTATTTGCATCTTCTTCTCCATCTTCTTTGCTGTGTTTCATAACTAAGGATCCTAAGAAATCCTGTTGAAATTCTTGGCCACTTCTCCTCCGCGAAATTGTAGAATCCAGCATCTCATACATCCTATCTCGAGCCTGCACACATTCATAGCATTGCATCAAAAGAAAGGAGAGTTCAGTGATCTTCAAAATTGAATCAGTGCACATATTTAGTGTGTGGCTACTTATGCATGACATTGTTACCTTGATACCACGGTGGAATGCTGTTCCTGGAAGTTTGAATGGCAATGAAGCAAATGAGGAAGAAATAATCTTAAAATTTGACCTAAACTTCTCCTGTTCCTCCCCAGAAGGCTCTAAACTCATGATCATATGTCCAATCACTTTTAGAGTAAACTGTAACATTCAAAATTTCATTTACTTAGTACGGAATAAGATGTATAACCAAATATGAAAGTTTCTTTTATAACTTAGTGGCACTACTCAACTGTAGAAGCCTCCTCAAGAACCAGGACTTTCCTTCCTTCCCATTGATCTAATGTTTCCATTGCCTGAGTATTGATAAAATGGAAATATTTTTTCAGGCCATCAATTGATAAAGGTTCACCAATCAGCCTTCTTAGCCTTTTGTGTGCCTCTCCAGTGGTTTGCAGCAAACTGGTGGGGCCCAGAACTTGCTGGCCAGTGTAAAACAGATTCAAACTCACAATCCCATCTTTTCCGTTTAACAAAATTTTACTTGCTTCTCTCCCAGTCATGAAGACAGTGAACCTCCCCAGGACAAAGCTCTTGAAAACCTTTCCATATCTGTGAGAAAATAAAAAGTTATCAAAGAAAAAGAAAATCCTAGGAATTCTTTAGCATCTAGCATGTAATTATAAATTTAATCAATGCATTAACAGTAGAAAGGTTTTTTACAGTGTCATATCATCTAATCATGGACTGTCATGTAATTGAAACTTGTTGACTTGTCAGTAATTATTTTAAAGGCTTAATTATATTTTTAGTCCCTTAAGATGTTTTTCTTTATTGATCCTCCAAATAAAAATTTGTATTTTTTAGTCTCTAAAACTTGAAAAATATTCCTTTTAGTCACTCTGAGGGACTAAAAGATGCAAATTTTTATTTGAGAGGAAAGACTAAATTTCAAATTTCAAAGACTAAAACATGCATATTTTTATTTGAGGGACTAAAAAAAATAGATCTCCTAATTTAAGGAACTAAAAATATAATTAAACCTGTTTTAAAGTCATAATGATTATAATTAGTTGACACTGACATTGTAAATTTGTTATACCGGCAGTGTATCAAAAGTAACTCAGTTCAATTAATTTGTTAATTACCTCTTTTGCCTCTTGTACATGAAGCTAAAGATTCCAGAGGGACTTGAAAAGTCAGAGAGGAATGAGAAACTCTCTCCCAGAATAGGCCAACCAAGGCTTCCAGGGATGCCTTCCATTGCTTTAGGAGAACGAGTAACATATAACAACAAGATAACAGACAACACTAACAAGGAAAGGACCAATGAGAACAGCAACATGATCAGCTCCATTCCCTCTTACCCCAAGCACCAAATAGCACTAGTAGTTAATTAATCAAAGAAATGTATCCTATATCTATAATATAAGCTACAATTATTAGTTGTATGTATCTCTTTCTTTAGCACCTTGTACTTAGGACATTTGTGATGGATTTAAGACTGGACACACACAAGATGTTTATATTTATATCATGTTGTTATAATAATATTATCAATTAAACTGCAGGCCAATATGTTACTTTGAAAAGGTGACGACATGTCTTGGGAACATTTTGAAGCGGTAAATCCAACATTTTTCCTTGGTGGAATCTTAGGGGTTCTTAGTTCTTGTTGATGGTGTTATGAATTATGATGTTGATTGCTAGATTGGAACAATTAGTCCATTTAGACATTTAATATTTTGAAACAAACAAAATATTAATTTGCCTACTCATTATCTTGGTTTGAAATTTATAAAAATATCTTTAGTGATAGATCTTAAATTAAAATTTTAAATTATTTTTTGTGGATCAAGTAGTGTCATTTAGGATTGAAGATCTCTCTCATTTTTTTCTTTAGTGGTAGATCTCATTTTGAGATATTTGAAAGAAGGAAAAATATTTTTTTTAAACAACTTACAGATTTTTAAGGTTTTTCTATAAAAATTTATTTTTCATATTGGGAATCTTTTTATCTTCTTTATTGAAAAATTTGGTGAAAATTAAATCTTAAATTCAAGATCCAACGTAAAGATACTTTTAACTGTCTCATTTTTGCATTATAATAAGAAAGAAAGACTTTAGACGCCTCTGCTCAAAATTTCAGGATTCGTCGGTCAGAAGTATTTAAGCACTTTTTTATATATATTCTTGAGCAAGGCTAACAACACACTCCTTGATATAAATATTTTGTCCTGTGTGATCTATTGAATGAATTTTATAAGAATCTCAATAGTTAATATAGTTCAAATCATCTTTAAATTATTTTTTTATATTTTAAATATATTGAATAAATGATATAGTTAAATATAATTTTTGATATTTACTATCATTAAAATAAATTTATGATGATTAAATTAATTATACATAATATTTTTTATTTATCAATATATTTTTTCATTGAGTGAGACAATTAATTTTAAATAAACTTAATTGTCTTTTACCAAACTGCTTTTAACTTAAAAAGAAGCTTTAATACAATAGGTTGCGGCCTCCAAATTCTAAATAAAACAGTTCCAACTAAGGAAAACATGACCCATCCCTTGATGATGAGGAATCAGAAACTTTCGAATCACCTGGTGTCCTTCAGTTGTCTTGTAATTTCTGTTTATACCAAATTCAAGTGCTAGGATTCCACTCCACAAAAACTTGATTCCAAAGTTCTAGATGTTAATCTGTGCTTAGTTGAAAAATTATATACAAGATTAAGATCAAGATGACCGTCGTGGATTCTATAATTGGTGATCTTTTCGAGAATCACAGGACATTAGGTGGCATATAATCCAACATATACAATGAATACTCCAAGGACAAAACTTAACGTGCGTGTTTGTATTATATATATATATATATATATAAGCCCACTACAAGCATGCATGTCACCGGAAGATATGAACAATGAACAAAACTTTTATGTTTGTCTTAAACCTAAGTCAACATTTTTGTTTTTCAAATTAACCTTGAAATTTTTTTAAAGGCAGTTGTCGATGAAATTGAATTCCATGCTTACATATAAAATTTCAAGTCATCTGTAAAGTATAGATTTTCACTTAAGCTTGTAGCATACTTCAATCTTATAATAAAGCAACCTCTCTTCCTAAACTTTTGATGCACATAAGGTCACCTTTCCCTTTTTCAATGCAATATTAATGAAGTTAAAGGCCAAGACCATTAGTAAGAATTTACTTTCATTCAAATAGCACCATTCAATTCGCAAACAGATATTTGATATTTTGGAGCATTTCAGTAGACGACTAAATAACTTATGCATTTTATATCCCTGAACAATGATTTTAATGATAATCTTACAATTTAATGTTGACATTCACATCATGCTAGATGGTTAAAATTCGAAAGTTTTGAACCCACAATCTTAAAATTCGAGAAGATGCTTTCTATAGCAAACTATTTAATTCCAGAAGAAAATTAATAAACTTCATTCACTATCTATCAGTTGCTTATGCTGATTGAAAGGCTTCTCAGAAAGGAGGAGTCATGCCAACCAGAATTAGTCAACCATTTCATGGCTAATTTCGTCCCTAAGCAGCTGCAGTTATTCCTTCAGTGCCTCTTCGAGATCTGCAATCAGATAGTGCAGCCATGTTCATATTCATGACTTAAATTTGAAACAAGCAAATGAAAAATCTTCAACTTAACAAATTGAAAGCAATAGTTTTTTCCTGGACTTGAATATATTTTTTTGTTTTGAAAAATATGCATCAGAACTCCCCAATTCTTGCATGCATAAATTAGGAAATGGGGAAATATTGGCACACATCAAGATTCATGAGATGATGGTCATAAAAAAGTGTAATGGTTGAACCTTATTTAAATGAATTGATTGATAAAGGGAGTCAGCACATTCAATTTTTTAAGGCTCAAACAAATATGATGAAATGATGCTACCTTCTGTAAGCTCTGTTTCCTGCTTCAGAGCCTCAACATGCATTTTCTCCTCCTTACTCTTCGCGGCCCGATCTGCAAATGCTCTCTGCATCATATGAGATATTGATAAGTTTGCTGCTTTTTCTTCTTTTTCCTTTTTATGCATGCGTATAAAATTGAATTTAACTGAGAGTAATGCTGCATAGTCAGAATAGTTTGATTGAATTCAGCTAAACTTTGTTCAGCATCAAGGGTGGGTGTCAGATACATTCAACTGGTGGAGACCACTCATCATCCAACATTCCATTTCAAAAGAACCAATTTAAGTTTTGAATCTGTGATATCTCACTCGACAAGTCTTGCTCATAAAATAGACCTGAATAGTGGTGAGGTCCAATTAAATCAAGGGAACCTAGCATTGTTGGATACCTGGATGATTACCATTTTCATGTTCTACTCATTATTTTAGTTTATTGAAATTTGTAAGCTAATTTGCTTCGTGGAATGGTAGTAATGTAGTATTAATTAAGAACATTCATTGTCTCATTATTTGTATTAGAAGAAATTTATAAGAGATGGGGATAAGATATCCTACTAACGAAAAACACATAATTTCAGCAATGCATACCCAACACCCTCAAATATCAATGATGGTTAAACTATTCTGTTGAAAAATAAAGCAAGAAAGGAGAGGAAAGCAGAACACCCATTGTAGGTGGAATGAGAGTATGCATTCACGTTCTGAATTTTTCAGCATACATACAATGCCATGTGTTCACTGAAAAACAATGTTACAAGCCAAAAAAACATTGGTAACATTGACTTAACATAACCACTCCCTCAAAACATGGACTATATATCACCCAATTTCACCTAGTACAGCTTGACTAAAATGGTTTCAAATTAGAAAATATATATATATATATATATAAAAAAAAAAGATGCAAAACTTTATTCAGCATGGTAAGGTGTGCAGAGATTTCATTGAGTTCAGTCCTAAGCCACTCCACCTTTCTCATCAACTCACTTGTGTAACGAATCATGCTCTCCTTTAATTGAGAAGCAGATAGCCTATTAGAAAGGATCCTGCAAACACACAACATTCCAAATCCAAACCAACAT
Source organism: Glycine tomentella (assembly GCA_007407185.1). Lineage (NCBI taxonomy): Eukaryota > Viridiplantae > Streptophyta > Magnoliopsida > Fabales > Fabaceae > Glycine > Glycine tomentella. The sequence continues at coordinate 1,915,129 of PYAF01001751.1, read as the reverse complement.
CAGTGCATCAAAATAACAATTTTCCCACAATCCAAACACCCCTTAAGAAAAAGTTGAGGGAACTGTGTTTAGCCAATTAGTATCATCACTTCAGTAGTGTTGGGATTAAGATGTGAGACGGTATTGCCTGATAGCTTTGTTACAGTTGACACCGTATTCATTTTGAAATTTATTGGAAATTGGATATCTTTAGGGAAATAGAGTGAATAGACAGGTAGATTTTAGTAATTTTGTAATTTTAATAAATTTAATTAATTATAGAATATAATTTTTTTTTCTCTTTAATTATTTTAAGTTTGACTCCCTAAAAAGTTTTATCCATATTTTCTCCCTCTAATTTTGAAATGCATTACTTAATAAAAAGATAAAAAGTGATTTGAGAAAAAAAAATGATACATTTCAAAATTAAAAGATGAAAAATGGATAGACTAAATTCGAATTTAAAAAATATTAGAGGGAAAAAATATGTAACTTATCCTTAAAAATAGAAGTACTTTCTTTATCTCATTTTATTTGATATTTAAAATCTTGACAAAAGAATTAAAAAATATAATTAATATTTTAGGTTTTATGAAAAGATTATTAGAAAAGTACTTGTTAAACTGTCTTAAAAAATAATTCCTTATCTTTCTCTAAACTAGTCAAGCTACGTTGGTGTTTGTTCCATTTGATTTTAACATATGTTTTAAAATCGAATTGGTGATTGAACTAATCAAAATATTGGTTCAATTCACTAGTTCAATCCTAATAGGTGAATCATACATGGTTGAACTGATATTTTTAAAATAATAATAATAATTGAGTAATACATAAATTAGTATTAAATAACAATAGTATTATAACTTTATAAAACTCAAAACTGAAATAAAACATTACTACTATTTAATTTATAGACTTTTAACATTCAAAGTACAAAATAATCTAAATAAAATATATCATAATACTTAAGTTTAAAATTTAACAAAATACAATAATATCCAAAAAAAAATAACAAGTTTACATTTAAAAAAAAGACAAATTAATATAATATAGAATTATAAGAAATTAAGATATAAAAAATTGTAAATTAATATAAATGAGTAAATAAAATGTTTTATAAGAAAAAATAATCATTTATAAAATAATTTATACCGATTTGTAATATTTATTAAATATGTATTTTTTTTATGATTTCTATTAAATTTAAAAAGTTAAAAGAAAAAATAAATAAAAACGTATCAGTTCGTTCAATTCGGGTTTTTGCACCGAATCTTGACCTGTTTGTTGGATAATTTTTAAATTAAGCAAGTTTATTGGATTTTTTTTATATAATTTTTTTAAAATATCTTTAAAACTCTCAAGAGTTCTATTTGGTAAATGCCATCATGTAGAGTTCCCCCTCCATAAGCCACATGTAGCTTATTTACCGATCGGATATATCCTTTATAGAAATAAAAGAAAATCCTTATTAATTGTAAGGAATCAAACCAATAGACTGTACTGTTTGGTGGTAGCTACTAAAGAAACTATTGTTAAGAATTTAAGATAGAAAATATGAAGATATAGAGACAAAAAGCTGGAGGAAAGAACATTAATAAGAATAGTCTATTCTATATATGACGTAAAAAAAGGTTAGTTGTTTAAGAAAAAAGATTGGGTTAGGACTTAAATAAATTTGAATTTTTCATTATCTTTTAAGGGATCGAGGTTATGGGTCCAATTGAACCTTGTAATGATGATGATGATGATGTTTTTAACCAAAAAATAAAAAATGCAGACAAACACACACGAAAGGAACTGTTTGTTCAACAAAGTTTTTAAAACTATTAATCACAAAAATAAAATATATATGAATAAAACTTAGATCTAGTTTTTAGTACAATATAATATTACAAAGGTTATGACATGGTTAAGGTAACAAACAAAATATGTATATCTTATAGCACTCACTTTTTTAGTATTAATTTTAAAAAAGAAGAAGAAGAAGACCCTTATAGCTCTATTTGGATGAATGAACATAGTTGAGGACCCATCCATCAAGTTATTGTGCAAGTGGTAACCTTGAGACTTGCAACAAAGGTTAAAAGTCTTGGCTGGAGTGTCGGTGGTAGGACCATCCCTTATGGCTTTTCAACGAATTTTTGGGTCCATTCAAAAACTAAGAACAATATTTTTCCCTCTTCTTTGTTTTTTACGTTCAAAGGAAAAGAGAAGTTGCTCGGGTTGTCGGTGATGGTCATGGTATGTCTGATTTTGTCAACAACTTTAATGCATTGGGTTTAATTACGTCATCGTACGTCATCAAGTTTCTTTGTTTTTTACCGGAGTCATCAAGTTTCTTTATTTAAAAGAAAATTTTATTTCCATGCATTAGTATGCTTTTGTAATACTCCTAATAATGCTTTTAGTTGTCTTGGTAATAACACAGTTTGTTTACCATCTAATGTAACTGATCAACCGATGGATTGGTGGTAGATACTAACTAGGTCCCATTGTTATATAATTATTTAATCAAGGTTTTACAACTACGATGAAATATTCTTATATTACCTCTCGGTGGTGGATTGAAAGTAAATGTTTCAAGAAACCATTGTCAAGTTAGAAACTTCAGAGATATAGAGACCAAAAGATAAAGAAGAAAGAAGGTTAATAGGCATAGTTCATGCATTCTATGACAGAAAAAAAAAGGAAAGCATTTAGGAAAAAAATGGAGTGAAGTCTTTAATACATTTAATTTCTCAATCTCTTTTAAGTGATCGATCGAGGTAGTGGGATCCATTTAGTCCTCATCGGTTTAATTTTTAGTTATAATAAACTATTTGACAGTATGAAAAGTTATAACTTTCAGTTCATCATCAAAAAATTGAAAAAAAAAATTAGTTTTTTTTTTAAATATTTTCTTTATTCTTTTTTCTTTTACGTGATGTTGAAGCTGAAGAAGTGAGAGAATAAAGTTATTCAGGTTGTCGATGACGGTGTGATTGATTTTGTCAACAACTTTAATATATATGGATCGAGTTTCATTACGTACGTCATTGTCATCAAGTCACTTTATTTAAACGAAGATTTTAATTTTCATATGTTATTTTGCCTTTGTAATTAAGCTATTATGTCTAATGCACAAGAAAACACATTTTTGAAATGGATTTTTTTTTTCAAAAAAATAACAAACAAAATATATGGTGAAATTAGTGAAAATTTAGGTGGGAACAACATAGCCCCAATTGGAATGGAGAGAATAAATTGGAATAAAGTAAAATGAAATAGAAGACAAAAAAATTGCATTGAACTTAAAGACTAATTAGGACAAGATTGTAGAAATGCTATTGTTAAATCACTTTTAGACCAACTAGGGAAAAAAATTAATTACCATCTGAGGATAACATTTAAAAAATTATCAAATGAGAATAAGTCGTGACAAGTGGAATGATTTTTAAATTTTTTTTCATTTTTTTTATTGAAGTTTGAAGTATGTGTATCTCTTCTAAATAGTTAATATATTTATCTAATTTGTTTTACTTTTTTTTATAATTAAATTTGAAAGAACGATTTTAAAGTTGTAAGCAATCACATTACCCCGAAGTCAAAACTTGCTAAATACACTCCCTTTTTGATAAGTTTCTTAGAAAAAATTGAAACTTGTTAATTGCACCCCATTTTTATTAAGTATACTTCAATCTTTTCTTTTAAATCTTAAATTCTAAATGATAATATTTTAAAACATATCCCAAATGATAATTAAATTTTTATTTTACCCCTTTTCTTAATTAACATAAAATTTTTAGTTGTCACTACATATATAGAAAATTTATTAAATAAATAAATATAAAAAATTATTTATAACATAAGTCGTTAAAATATTAAATAAAATGATATAAAAATACAACTGTTGAACTGTTGGTTGAACAGAATTTTATTCCTCCAAAGTCCTCCACCTGTAACAAAAAGGAGTACTTAGACTACTCATTGTTTAGAATTTTTAAACAGTAAGTCAATCACAAATTATTATATGTATGATAATTTTTTTATAATAATATCTTAAAAGTTATATTCATGATTATTCATTTATTCTAATTGGTTGATAACATAGTTTTTTTTTTACATGAGCTAAACTCATGGAATATTTAGCTTAAGCAAGAAAAAGAACATGGAAGAGAGAAAAGGCAGAAAATAATAGAAAAAAATGGAAAAAATATTGCTTGGGGAAATCCAAAAAAATTGTTTTAAGTAAGCCATTATGTGATTATCCTTCTTCTGGGTGCAGTTATGTTATTCTCTACATCATTAAGAATCTGTTCTCATCTTATGTGTATTTGTTGATAAGGTGATGGATGAAGACACTGATCTCAAGCTTGGCAAGGTTCATTCCACATACGTGGTCCACTACCAAATCCAAGAAAGCTGAAAGGCCTCAAGGGTTCCTGCAATTGAATGAAAATATCAATTTTGTGATCCTTAGAAACATAGATGATTCTTTATTAGAGTTTCTTGTCAGGAAGGAACTTGCATCAAATCTAGAGGGATCAAACTTTTCAGGATCTGAGAAAACTTCTGGGTCATGGTGGATAGAAACAACATCTAGGTTGATGGACCAACCTTTCCTAACTTTATAACCTACAAAGTTTAACAATTTTTTTTGAGTCTCTCATTCAAAGAACAATTTCAATAGGCACACATTATATAGCATAGTTGGCCATTTAATTTTTATTGTCATATACCATCAATTTCAAAATCCTGGGATTCCTTTCTTGAAAACCAAGGTAGTATTGTGGCTCTACGAAGAGTTTCACCAATCACCTGAAATTTAAATGACCAATAATCTTGGTGAGCTGTGAAAACTTAAAAGTTACTAACAAACTAAAACATTGATGCTCACTTTGGCTGTGTAAGACATGTTATTAACTTCAGACCATGTAAGATTTGTTCCACTCTTTCTGTTTTCAATAATTAGTCAGTGTTCCTCCTGCAAACATCACCATTAATTCATGAAGTTACATTGTAAAATCGTCAAACATGGAAAGGAGAAAGATTATACTGTCTTCAATACTTACTGTCATTGAGAAATTTGATGAGCCAAGTAAGAGCAGCAGTTGTGATATCATGGCCTGCAACCAGAGTTAGTATATTATCCTTCAATTGTTGATCAGTGAGTTTATTTTCATCTTCTTCACCATCTTCTTTTCTGTGTTTCATAACTAAGGATCCTAAGAAATCCTGTTGAAATTCTTGGCCACTTCTCCTCCCCGAAATTGTAGAATCTAACATCTCATACATCCTATCCCGAGCCTGCACACATTTATAGCATTGCATCAGAGGAAAGGAGAGTTCAGTGATCTTCAAAGGTGTGAGGCTAGTTATGCATGACTCTGTTACCTTGATACCGCGATGGAAAGGTTTCACCGGAAGTTTTAATGGAAATGAGGAAAATGATGAAGAAATAATCTTAAAATTTGACCTGAACTTTTCTTGTTCCTCCCCAGAAGGGTCTAAACTCATGATCATACGTCCAATCACTTTTAGAGTAAACTGTGAAATTCAAAATTTAAAATATTTAGTATGGAATAAGATGTGTATAACCAAATATGGAAGTTTGCTTGTTTGATAACTTAGTGGCACTACTCAACTGTGGAAGCCTCCTCAAGAACCAGGACTTTCCTTCCTTCCCATTGATCCAATGTTTCCATTGCCTGAGTATTGATAAAATGGAAATATTTTTTCAGGCCATCAATTGATAAAGGTTCACCAATCAGCCTTCTTAGCCTTTTGTGTGCCTCTCCAGTGGTTTGCAGCAAACTGGTGGGGCCCAGAACTTGCTGGCCAGTGTAAAACAGATTCAAACTCATAATTCCATCCTTGCCAGATAACAACATCTTGCTTCTCTCCCAGTCATGAAGACAGTGAACCTACCGAGGATAAAGGTCTTGAAAACCTTTCCATAGAAAAAACTACGTACCTCATACCCCATTGCTCAGATGCTCCTTATTATGCACAGGTAAAGGGGAGAAATATTGTACGCAACCTTATCCTTGCATATGCAAAGGTGCTATTTTTGGATTTGAACCCATAGCCAACAAGTCACCAAGTCTTGAAAACCTTTTCATATATGTGAAAAATTGTAAGTGATAAAAGAAAACAAAAATTCTTGGAATTCTTTTGCAACTAGCATATAATTATAAATTTAATTGAAATATGCTATCAAAATAAAGATTTTTTTTATGTTATCATCCAATCATAGATCGTCACAATTGAAAATTATTTGACTCTATAATAATTACTTTAAAAGTTATATCTAGGATAATTTTTAGTTGGTTTGGAGTATAAATATTTTCATATATAATTTATTAAAATTAAACTCTTTTCTAAAATTTGGTGTTAATTTATTACCTTTTTTGCCTCTCTTGCTCATGAAGCTAGATATTCCAGAGGGACTTGAAAAATCAGAGAAGAATGAGAAACTCTCTCCCACAATTGGCCAACCAAGGCTGCCAGGGATTCCTTCCAATGCTTTAGGAGAACGAGTTAGATACAACAAGAAGAGAACTGATAACACTAACAATGAAAGGATCAACGAGAACAGCAAGTTTATCAGCTCCATTCCCACAGCACCAAATAGCAGTAGTAGTTAATCAAATAAATGCTTCCTAGTTCCTATATTGATCTGTACTATAAACTGCAATTATTAGTTGTATCTCTATCTTAAGAACCTTGAGCTTAGGACATCTGAGATAGATTTAATAGTTGACACAAAACAAGATGTTTATATAGATATGTACATTTATAATTAATTAAATACTGCAGGCCAATGTAACTTTGAAAAGGTAACGACATGTATTGTGAACATTTTGAAGCAGTAAATCTAAAAAAAATTCTTTGGTATAATCTCAGGGAATTCTTTGTTCTTGTGATGGTGTTATGATGTTGAATGCTGGGTTGACACAAACATAATATATATCAATTTGCTGTCTTTGGGCTATACCCATTGTCTGGCTTGAAGTGCATGCATAGTCATTATTAGTCTTCTCTCCTCAAAATTTCAGCATTCGTTGGTAATAAGTATTTTTGCACTTTTTTATATATATACTCTAAAGCAAGGCTAACAACACACTCGTTGATGAATTCTTTCTAATACAATATTATTGACTGAATTTTAAATGAATCTCGCTAAAAGAACCGAACTAGCTTACTTTCTTTTTAGTGGGAATCTATCAAGATTCACTCAATACCAAGACTATATTGAATTTTAAGTGTGTGTCCAAAAATATATTTCTCTACCCTCCCCCGTTGTAACCTTTCAAATTTCCAAATATAATTAATTTCAGGAATATTAGTAAATATTATATATATATATATATATATATTAAAGAGAATATACTTATTGAATTTAATAAATGTAATGCTAATATGTGTATTCAATGGGAATATTTTTGAATGAATATATTTATATTAAAATACAATTATTACAAAATGTAATATTATATATATATATATATTGACATATATATACATATATTTCATCTCAGAATTTATATTTTAAATTATTATTTTAATAAAATAGTTTAAATTTAGTTATATATTAAAAAAAAATCTTATCGAGTGAGGTTATAGCGTACTCCAATCTTATATTTTGGTGCACCAAGATCACTTTTCCCCTTTTTATGTGTTATGAAGGAATCTTGCTGTTAAAAGGCAAGACCATTGATTTTTAAGAATTTCCTTTCATTCTAAATTTAGATGTTTATATGCTTGTTGAAAGGGTTCAAATTGCACTCAATTGTTGTATTATTGTGACATTTTCAAAATGAATTCTACTGCGGCCCGTAGGTCTCATTAACCTTCGTTTCCATTCAATTTGCAAAAATCTACTTGATATTTTCGAGTGTTTCAGCAAATAATTAAATCAATTTTTACATTTTATACATTTTATTTTCCTAACAATGGTACTTTGTTAGAAAAATAGAACAAATATTGAATTCTATAAGAAAAATACGGTTAAACAAAACCACCAAATAGACATATACCAAGAACAGATGAGCAAAATAGCCATGATGTATTTCAGATTTTCACACACACATCTGAATTGTTATAGCAAAAAGTAAATGTTTAAATAACAAAACTAACAAGTCCTTGATTGCGCAAAACAAACAGCAAATTATTTTTTTGAGAAGAAACAAACAGCAAATTATGACTAACTAAAAATAGGCATCATGAGCCCACAATTAGCTGCCGAATCATTCACTTTTGCAAATTCTGGTTCTGTCCATGGATAGGTTGTTCAGAGGGAGAAGGAGGCATGCCAACCTGTGCCTGCTGTTGCACAGATAACTGGTCCAGTAACTCATCCAAAACCAAAAGAGGGTGACCGGGAGCAAGAGTACGCAAGAGACTTAATTTTGCCCTAATGCTTTCTGCAATCACAGGGTAGCCATGTTGATCGATTAATATTCATGTGTTAAATTTGAAACAAGCAAATGAAAAATCTGCTACTTGACAAATTTCAAGCAATTTGCTTTCCTCGACTTGAATAAGTTTTTCTGTTTTGAAAAATATGCATTAGGATTCCACAACTCTTTCATGCATAATTTAGGAAAAGGGTAAAATTTACAAATGAAAGATTCATGAGATACTGTTCATGCATCAAATAAGTGTAACTGAATTAACCTTATCTATTTATTTATCCAATCAAATATACGAAATGACGCATACCATCAATAAGCCGACTCTTTTCCTTCAAAGCCTCACATTCCATTGTGACCTCCTTAATCTCTTCATCCATATGTGCTATCTTTCTCTGTATCATACGAGACATTGATAAGTTTGTTGCCTTCTTCTTCTTTTGCTGATTATGCATGCATGCCAAACTGAATTTAACTAAATACTAAGAGAGTAACTACATAGTCAGCACTCAGATTAATAGTTTGATTGAATTCAGCCAAACTTTGTTAAGCTTCCTAGGTGGATATCAGATACATTCAAGTGGTAGGAATCACTCATCAGCCAAGAGTCACATGCAAAAGCACCAATTTAAGTTTTCAATCTATAATATCTTGCTCATAAAACAGATAGGATCCAAAAATAGTGGTGAGATCCAATGAAACCAAAGGAACCTAGAAGTGTTGGATACCTGGACAATGACTATTTCTGTGTTCTAGTCACTATTTTAGTATATTGTAATTTACTTTCCTTTAGTGCTATGGTGTTACTTAAGAACATCATTGTCTCATCATTTTTATCAGAAGAAATTCATAAGGGACGAGGATAAGACATTCTATTACATAAAGAAAACAAAAAACTCATCATTTCAGCAATGCATGCCAAACTCTCTCAATACTCAATGGAAAAATCCCTCTAACATACACCCAAAGAAGATAAGAAAGCTGCTATATCCTAACGTAGTGGTAATATATGAAATTATTCTTTCATACACATTTAAAAACATGTTGCATGCTTCCGCACTGTATAGCATTTCCACGAATGCTATGAGGGTTGCTCTTTACAACATTTAATTTCCCACCACTCTTTCCAAACAAAACGATAACAGAATAGCATAATTATCAGTTTTCCAGTCCCCAATGTTTCTTTCTTTCTAAATGCTATACATATGTGTTTTCATGACCAATTTCTTTATTTTTGTAATTGCTATTTCACACTTATCAGTTATCATTATCAAAAATTCAAAATCAAGTCTATATTTTGGTTATCCACAGGTATAATTGTTCACCAGTCACACAACAATTAATTAGGGGAATATATCTGGCCAAAAGCATGCTCCATTTGATCAATGGGATCTCTCTCTCTCTCACTAACATATATATATATATATATATATATATATATATATATATCAAGCAAAATGCCATTGTAGATTTCATAAACAACCTCTATTTTTAAATTTACCCAACCACTGTAGAGATACACATGGACCAGTGATATGATCAAATTAAAGTATATAAATGAGAAATAACTATCATCTTACAAGTCAATTTTATAGGATTGAGTTAGATTGATAAGATACATTTTTTAAGACCAATAAGAACAAAAAGGAAATGACATACCTGAAGCATGGTCTGTCGTTCTGTGAGGTAAGTTACTTTAGTCTTAAGCATCTGGAACTCCCTCTCCAACTCACTGCTGTAAGGAATTAATCATACAAACATAACATGCAAATTAACAAACCAACGGCGTTAGGGTGTTAAACCGATAACTTTCTCACAGCTTTCCCACAATGCAAACACCCCATAAGCAGAAGTTGAGGGAAGTAGTGTGTGTAGCCAATGGTCTAACAAAAAAATGGACCGTTTGGTTTTGTGGTAGCTCCTAACTAGGTTCCTTCGTAGTATAAACGTCTAATCAAGGTTTTATAACTAGGAGAAAATAATGTTACTTCTCGGTGGTTGACTGAAAGTACTGCCTAAAAATAACAATTGTTAAGATGGAAAATTTTGAGAGTTAAGGATCCGTTTGGTAAAATATAATCAAATGAAATTGAAGTTTTTATTTATTAAAATAGAGTATAAAAGTTTAAATTTTATCTCAATTTTTTGTTTATTTCACTTTTTTTAGCCTTCTTTTACCGCAAACCAGCAAACGAACATACCTTCTTGTATTCTATGACACAAAATCGGGTAGCCGTTTAGAAAACGGGTGGGGTCAGGCTTTTAATAAATTTAGTTTTCTCAGTAGTATCTTTTAAGGGATCGAATTAATGGTCCCATTTGATCCTTTTTAATAGTAATATCTGTCTTTTTATAACATCTAGATTAAAAATTAATTAAAGTAGTTAAGAACATTAAAATTGTCTTGAATTCATATATTTATTTTCAAAATTACCTATAACATATTATTTATATACAAACTTTTTTTATTAGTATTAGATATTTTAATAATCTTTATCATTCATGTATATTTCCTTCATCTTTAATTATAAGACTTTTTCAACTTATTTATGTGTCTTAAAAAAAAGTAATTATCGCATTAAATTTCTCAATTACTTGCATTATGATTTTAAAATTATCTATTTCTTCTCTCTAGACACTTATTTGTTTCTTACTAGTATTTGGAGAGAATAATTAAATAAGAATATATATAAAAAAATAATTAATACATCTAAAAATTATAAAAGAGTCTTGTAAAAAGAAACAAAAATAATTTTTAAAAAAGAACTTATAATTAGAAACGGAGGGAGTATTATTTTACTTACTACTTATTGAACTAAAACTATATGGAGATATTTTTGTGAAAAAATAATAAATGCAAGATATGTTCTAAATTGGTTTGTAAAAAAAAGGACCAACCAGGGCTTGTTGAATAAGTAAGAGTGTGCTGACAAGCTCCGGTGGTGTTTTGGGATGGGTGTTTCAATCGATCTTTGTTGCTCATCAAATTCGTCTGAATCCATGACCATCGGAACGACGTCAAGAGTAATGAGAGACGGGACTGATAGCAATGAAGGGGGGTTGAAGATGTTGAAGTTTGCAAACAAGCATAAAAAGGAGTCAGAGTAAGATCGTCGATGATGAGATCCACACTCTGACATTTTCTCTATGATCGTCGTCATAAAAGGGTCTCCAATGAACTTTGGTTCCATCACTGAAATGAAAAGAAGTGAAAATGAAAGTGGTGCTTGTTAAGAAAGTGAAAAGGAACTATTCCTTATAGTTTCCTCAAGCAAAGAGGGGTGGTTTTCTATATAATTTTAATATAAAAAATTAAAATAAAACATACTTTTAAAGAAACCATTATTAAGATAGAAAATATGGATAGATACAGACAAATGGACAGATAGGAATTCACAAAAAAAAAATGGACAGATAATAAAGACGGTTAATAGGAAACGTATGTTCATGAATTTAGTGACCATTAATAATTTAGTGACGGTTAAGAAAATGGTGGGATGGGACCATTAATAATTTAATTCGGTTTAAACAATATCTTTTAGGGTAAATAATCATTTGAGTTTTTGAGTATGTAAATTAGTGATAATTTAGCCCCTGAAAGAACGAAAATTTTAATTTAGTTTCTAAATATGTAAAAAATACTATAATTTCATGAATTGTTCAAATGATAGTGAACCTTGTGGTTGCAATTGAAAATTCAAAGAGAGAGAAAAAAGAGGAAGGTTCATAGAAGAAGGGTGAGTAGAAGTCCTCAAAAGACAAAAAAAAAATGTACATGTATCTATCAATGTAAAAGGGCCAATAATGTTTTTTTTTTCATAGCCTAAAGTTGGCATAGATACTAGATGAACCAAATTAAACCTATTTAAAAAAAAAACCTAATTGAAACTAAAGGAACCTAATCAAACCTACTAAATACATTAAGTGATCAAATTGAATCTTTTAAAAATAAAAAACTAAATTAAAGCTAAAAAATATATATTAGAAGACAAAAATAAAAATAACCCATTTTATTTACCTAACAATGGTTTTTTATTAAAAAAAATAGAACAAAGATATAGTACCCTCATAATATCTATTGGAATAAGTGACAAAAAATACTATAAAACAGAACCACTAAATAAACATAATAGAATAGTAAAATAGCTCTAATGTATTTCAGATTATCACCCATGTGAGATGTTATAGCAAGTGTTGAAATTCAAAAACTATTTGATTGCACAAAACAAACATCAAATTATGACTATTTAAAAATTGGCATCATTAGCACACAACTAGTTGTCCAAATCGTTCACTTTTGCAAATTATGGTTCTGTCCATTGAAAGGTTGTTCATAGTGATAAGGTCCAAGGCACACACGCTTGGATCGGATCGTTTCGGATGCAAAATTCTAAGACTCCATTGATGGGTTTCTTAGAACTGAAAATAGAAAAATGAATAAGATGATGAAGATGATAAAGAACGATGTCACGATCATAAGAGGAACGATAAGTTGGAAGAGCACTCAGCACAAAGAAATAGCTTCCTTGGTAAGAATTAATTTTGTTTCAGTCAAGAACAAAGAAGAGACTATGCAATCAATCTAAGAAAAAGCTTAATTCATTCACACAATTTGTTATCCCAAAATTATGAGTTACGAGTATTTACAGAGCTAAGCATAAGAAGATAACTAAGCCTCTAATATCCCTTTTTACTAGTATAGTAATAGATTCCCTAAATCTATGAACCCCTCCAACTAAATCCAATAAGAGAAAAGGAACGAGGGGAAGAAGCCAAGAGCTCCCGGGCGACAACAGAGGAAGCAACCCGCCTGCTGTGGTGGGGCAGCTTTTTTTTTCACAATAAGACCTGGACATCAATATTGAGGCCCGTTACACAAGTAAACAAAATTTACGAAAATCCTCGCAGAAGTATTGCATTAAGCGAGACATGCACACTAAGCCCAATTTATCATTTACCAAGGAATTGCACTAAGCGAGACATACACGCTAAGCCCAATTTCTCCTCTGTCAAGGAATTGCGCTTAGCGAGTTTGTTACACTAAGTAAGTTGTTCAACAATCTTCAATGTACTCCAATTCAACTCCTTGTGGATTTCTCCTTCCTTGCCTTTGATGAGTAGTTCATTCTTAATTCTCTTGGCCATCTCTTCTTGTAGAAGCTTGACTTTGGACCTTGTTATTAGACCCTTCAACTCAAGAAGTGCTTTTAGGTCTTTATGTTCTTTGGATAGCCCTCTATCATCCCTTCCTTCTTCAAAAGAATTCGTCTTTGAATTATGCTTTTTGGATAGTCCTCTATCATCCCCTCCTTATAGAGAAGAATTTGACCCCGGATTTGCATCCAAAACACGTATATCACAAGAAAAAAGATCAGCGGCATTGAAATTAGAACTCACCCCATACTCACTTGGCAAGTCAATCTTGTAGGCATTGTCATTAATCCTCTCAATGACCTTGAAAGGACCATCACTCCACCATCACTCCTAGGTTGGAGTTTAGATTTCCTTTGGGAAGGAAACTTATCCTTCCTTAGATGTACCCAAATCCAATCTCCAAGTTCAAATACCATGAACTTTCTCCCTTTGTTGGTGTGTCGTACATATTTCTCTATCTTCTTCTCAATTTGATTTCACACTCTTTCATGGAGATCCCTAACAAAAGTGACTCAAAACAGCCTATCCTTACTCAAAATATAAGAATCATTAGGTAAGTGAATTAGACCAAGAGGGTATAAAAGGTTAAAACCATAAATAACCTCAAGAAAAAGAAGAGAAAAAGAAGTAATAGAGTTGGTTACCCTATTATAGGAAAACTCTACATGGGGTAACCACTCTTTCCAAGTTTTTAAATTACCTTTGGTGAAACACTTTAGGAGTTGTGAGAATTTTCTATTCACTACCTCGGTTTGCCCATCGGTTTGAAGATGGCAAGTGGTGGAGAAAAGAAAATTGGTTCCAAGTTTTCCCCCACAATGTTTTCCAAAAGTGGTTCAAAAACTTGGAATCCCTATCCAACACAATGCTCCTAGGCAATCAATGAAGACAGACTACCTCTTTGAAAAAAAGATCCGCCACATGACAAGTATCGTCCACTTTGTAACATGGAATGAAGTGTGCCATCTTGGAAAACCTATCAACAACCACAAAATCGAATTCTTACCCCTCTTGGAGCTTGGAAGACCAAGTATAAAATTGATGGAAATATCAGTCTAAGGGAAGGTAGGAATTGGCAATGGAGTATACACACTATGATGCATGATTTTGGACTTGGCCTTATAACACACAATGCAATTAAAACAAAATTTGATGACATCATGTTTCATTTTAGGCCAAAAGAAATGTTCAAAGTCTTTTTACCCCAAAATGTCCCATTAACCCCCTTTATGAGCTTCACAAATCATGAGTTTACAAAAAAACTTTGAGACAAATACAATCTTTTATTTTAAACAAGTATCCTTTGTGCCTTAAGAAATTTTGGTGAGACCCCTTTTCACATAATTTAAACAATTTAGAGAAGTCATGGTCTTGAGAATACAAGTCATTTATGTGATCAAACCCAAACATCTTAGAAAAATACATTTGGTCTCTAATTAAGTTGCAAATCTAAAGATAATGTAATCTAATAGCGATTTAAACAATTTTCATCGCTATCATCATAACACCGCGACAGAAACACTTTTAGTCGCTATCATTATCACATAGCAACCGAATTATTTTCAGTCGCTATCTTCAAGTGCAACTTCTGTCACTAATATTTTGCATTTATGGATGTAGCGACCGAATTTTCAGCGACTATTCATTTGGTCACTAATTCGGTCGCTGACGCAACTAAACCATCAGGATAAAGTTCGGTTGCAAATTCGGTCTCCATTGCCGACAGAAACTGTTCGGTGGCTATGTTAGTGGCTACTTTTAATTTCGGTCACTAAATTGCATTTTTCTAGCTGTGATATTTCCTTGAATGTGCATCGTACCCAATATTTGCCTTGCATTTCTTGTGTTTAATCACATAAGGAAAGTGTTCCAAGAACTCTACCTATTTGACATGCCAAATTAAGCTTTCCTTGGTTTTTTCAAATGTTTGAGTGCCTCATGGTCACTATGAATCACAAACTCCAAATGAATGAGGTAGTGTTGACAAGTTTGCAAAGCTCTAATAAATGGATAAAGTTCCTTGTCATAGGTGGAATAGTTCAAGATGACACCCTTAAGTTTCTCACTAAAATAAGCAATTTAGTGGTCTTCTTGTAACAATACTACACTTGTCAATATTGGATGCATCACATTCAATTTCAAAAGATTTTGAAAATTTTGGTAGAGCAAGTATGGGTACATTTGTCAACTTTTCCTTCAATTCATTGAAAGCATTCTTTTGTTCACTCTCCCACTTAAATTTCACATTTTTCTTAACAATTTCGTTCAATGGAGATGATATAGTGCTAAATTCATTAACAAATCTTCTATAGAAACTAGCAAACCCATGTAAACTCCTCACATCACTCGTATTTTTAGGTGTGGATCAATCTCTAATAGCTTTAATTTTCTCATCATCCACTTGGACTCCTTTAGCACTCACAACAAAACATAGAAACACTACTTGATTAGTGCAAAATGTGCATTTATCCCTATTAGCAAAAAACTTTTCATGTCTAAGTACTTGCAAGACACTCCTAACATGGTATAAGTGGTTATTCATTGTTAAACTATAAAACAAGATATCATAAAAATAAACAACCACAAATTTGTCAATAAAGTGCCTCAAAACATGGTTCATGAGTTGCATGAAAGTGCTTAGTGCATTGGTTAAGCCAAAGGCATGACCAACCACTCATAAAGTCCAAACTTAATTTTGAAAAAAGTTTTTCATTCATCACCTTCTCTAATTCTAATTTGATGGTAACCACTTTTCAAATCTATTTTGGAGAAAACACAAGAACCATGAAGTTTATCCAACATATCATTAAGTCTAGGAATAAGATGTATACCTCACAGTGACATTGTTGATGGATTTACAATCCGTGCCTATCCTCCATGTGCCATATTTCTTGGGGACTAGGATGACCGACATTGCACATGGGATCAAACTTTCTTTCACCCATCCTCTTTGCATCAACCCTTCAACCTGCTTTTGGATATCCTTTGTCTCTTTTGGATTACTCCTATAGGCGACCCTATTAGGAAGTGAAGCTCCCAAAACAAGATCTATTTGATGCTCAATTCCTCTTGAAGGAGGCAAGCCATGAGAATGTCTTGTGGAAAGACATCCTCAAACTCTTTTAAGAGTGTATCAAAACCTTAAGGCAACTCAAGGGCACTAGAAGACAAACATATGTAATGTGGAATAAATAAATACATTTGTTGTCTAGCTAGCATCACTTTTTTTTACCTCCTTAGGTTTGATAAACAAATCCTCTTTTATCACTAGTTGTTTTTTACTCTTTTTTCTCTTTTCTTTTGTTCTTTCTTTTCATTCTTTTTGCCTTCTTTTTTTTGGATTTTCTCTCTCAAAGGACTTTTTCCTTCTTCGATTTTCTTTTCTCTTTCTCTTTTCAATCATATTTTTATTTGATCCTCACTTGGAGACAAAGGTGAGAGAATTACCTTTTTACCCTTATGTAAGAAAGAATATCGATTCATGACCCCATTACGGACAATATCTCTATCATATTACCTAGGTCTTTCAAGCAACACATGTCCGACTTCCATGGGAACCACATCACAAAACATTTCATCAACTTACTTTCCTGTGGAGGAAGGTAATTAACTCTTGCTTATTCACAATCAACTCACCATTGTCATTCAACCATGGCAACTTATAAGGGTGAGGGTGAGGGGTGGTTTTTAAACCAAGTTTCTCCACTAATCTAGTGCTTGCAACATTGGTACAACTTCCTCCATTAATGATTAGAGAACAAACCTTTCCATTCACCAAACATCTAGAATGAAAAATGTTTTATCTTTGGATATCATCACGATCTTTGAACAAGCTTCCCATGAGTTGTCTTACCATTAAAAGATATCCCTCTTCCGGTGGAAGAAAACCATCATCCTCATCTTCACTAGAAGAACTATGAGAACTCTTAGATGAATCACTATTCACCTCTCCATTCTCCAACACAATCATGGTCCTTTTGTTAGGAATTGGGATGCAATATGTCCCTTTCCCAAACACTTAAAGCATTTAATGGAACTAGAAACCATTGTAATTATGCAAAAAAATGAAAGTACTGGAAAACATCAATAAGTGCACACTAGGAGAGACAATTGTTAAATTTGGTTGTAATTTTTTTTACACTTGGGTTCTCATATTTTTTTATATTTTCATTTTGACCCCAAAATATTTTTTCTTTGCTCTTTGGTCCTTCTTATTTTTTCTTTTTAGAACCAATAAATTTTTATATTTTCACAAACACCCCAATGCTCTCCAAACAAAATTTTTATGGATCAAACTCAAAAATTTTCCAGCAGTGTTATGAGTTTCATGAAGAACAACCCACACTCAAATCATGATCAAATCAACTTTGAATTCAACAAAAAAAGAGGGGAGTTGAAGGCACATGCAAGATAAACTAAAAAACACACAAGAAACACACAATTGAACACAAACAAGCAAGAACCAAAGGAAATTCATTTTCTCATTTTTCTGGGGAAAAAAATAAAAATGAAAGCTACACCTAATCGATGGAAATCTTTTCGAATTGCTCTCTGGATTAAAGCTATGTTTACCACATGATGAGGTCCAAGGCCCACACTCTTGGATCGGATTGTATCGGATGCAAAATTCCAAGACTCCATTGATGGGTTTCTTAGAACTCAAAACAAAAAATGGATAAGATGAAAAAGATGATAAAGAACGACGCCATTATCTTAAAAGGAACAATAAGCCGGAAGAGGATTCGCTACAAAGGAATAACTTCTTTGATAAGAATCAATTTGGTTTCAGTCAAGAACCAAGAAGAATCTGTGCTCTCATTCTAAGCAAAAGCTTAATTCATTCACAATTTGTTATCCCAAAATTAGGAGTTTCAAAGTATTTATATAGCTAAGCATAAGAAGAAAACTAAGTCTCTAATATCCCCTTAAATGCACAGTTTAAGGCCTATTTACATCAATATTGAGTCCTATTACACAAGTAAACAAAATTTACGAAAATCCTCACATAAGTATTGCACTAAACGAGACATGCATACTAAGCCCAATTTATCCTTTGTAAAGGAATTACTCTAAGCAAGACATGCGCGCAAGCCCAATTTCTCCTCTTCCAAGGAATTGCGCTTAGCGAGTTTGTTGCACTAAGGAATTTGTTCAGCAATATTCAATGTACTCCAATTCAGCTCCTTGTAGTTTCCTCCTTCCTTGCCTTTGATGAGTAGTTCATCCCTGTTTCTCTTGGTCATCTCTTCTTGAGAAGCTTGGCTTTGGACCTTGTCATTGGACCCTTTAACTCATGAAGTGTTTCTAGGTCTTTATGCTCTTTGGATAACCCTCTATCTCATAGGGACCAGGAGTCATGCCAACATTTGGTTGTCGTTGTTCTTGTTGTTGAATAACTCAACAAAAAGGAGCACACATATAAGACTTCTTTGTGCCCTAATGAGTTGCACTGCTTCCTCCAATACCTCATTGAGATCTACAATCACATAGTGTATAGCACGCCATGTTTATATTCATGATCTAAATTTGAAACAAGAAGTAAAAAATCCGCAACTTGACAAATTTCAATTAAGCAATATGATTTCCTAGACTTGAATATATATTTTCTATTTTGAAAAATATGCATTAGGATTCCACAATTTCATGCATAATTTAGGAAAAAGGTAAAATTGACATGTGAAGATTCATGAGATAATGTTCATGCAACAAACAAGTGTAATAATTTTATCTATCCAATCAAATATGAAATGATGCTTATATACCATCTCTAAGCTGTTTTTCATGCTCCAAAACCTCATAAAGCATTGTGAGCTCCATACATTCTGTTTGTCAAATGTGTATTATGTCTCTGCATCATATGAGACATTGATAAGTTTTCTGCCTTTTTCTTTTTTTGCTCATTATGAATGCATACAAAAAGTAGTGTGAATCACTCTCATTTAAGAGTCACATGAGTGCAAATAAAAACACCAAGTTAAGTTTTCAATTTGTAATGTCTTGCTCAATGAATCTTGCCCATCATAAAACAGATTAGCTAGGATAAAACAACACACACCAATAAGATCTTTCTATCTCTCACACACACATATTGTTGGGAAATCGAGAGAGTTAAATATTGGAAAGATTTTTACCAATGGATCATGAGCAACCACATAAGTGAATCTGACACCATAATTCAACCTAGAACCTTAAGGCTTAAGTTTATGGGTCTTATTCTCATTTATATGGTGTTCAACCTTTTTATTTCTACTTGATGTGAGATTTCATCTCACACTTGTATTCTAATAATCTCTCTTATGTCTAAGTCTCTTTCACATGGTGGTCTTCCCTCTAGCCACTATCATTTCAATTCACAAGTATCCAATGATAGCCTTTAGAGTTTAACTATGGCTGCTCTGGCCCTGCCTCACCAACATGTTCTAGTATGTGCAACACTTGTGGGCCCCACTACCTCACCTCCATGTATGGATTCACCCGTCATGAAGACTTTCAATACAAGGGATCTCCATGTCCATAGATCCACCGCAACTCCATTATACTCATTTAAATCGATCACCATATAGAATAATCGGCTCTGATACCAATAGTTGAAAAATGAAATTATAGATTTCCCAAAAAAAACCCTTTATTTTTAAAATATACATAAGCATGCCTTGAGATTTATGAAAAATTACACAAACACCCTCTTTGTTTCTTTCTGTTTTCTTTCTAGAGGAATCAATAGAAACGAAAAGTAAAATAACATACCTACTGAAGCATGATATCTTGTGCAGAGAGGTTAATGCATCAAACCAATAATTTTTCCCCATTTTCCAACAATGTAAAAGTTGAGGGAAGTGTGTTTAGCCAATGGTCTAATCAAAAGATGGATTGTTTGGTAGTAGCTCCTAACTAGGTCCCTTCAAAGTATAAACATCTAATTAAGGTTTTATAACTAAGACAAAATCCTATTACTTCTCGTTGGTTGATTGAAAGTACTGCCTAAAAATTAACAGTGGTTAAGATGGAAAATTTGAAGAGATAAAGACGAGAAACAAATAGGAAAGAAGGTTAGTAGGAATAATTCTTTTATTCAATGACGCAAAATCGGGTAGCTGTTTAGAAAAATGGTGGGTTCAAGTTTTTAATAAATTTAATTTTCTCAATATCTTTTAAAGAATTGAAGTAATGGGTCCTATTTGGCCCTTTTAATACTAATTTGATTAAGAATTATTTTCGCCAAGGATCGAACTTGGGTAGTACCGAACGATTCAACTTCAGTGTATTAATCACTTGTATCCAATCACTTGGTTTCCTTAATTGGACCTTGATATCAAGTATAAAAATTTTTTTGGTCTTATTAAATGAAAGATATTTTGAAAGTAATCTCCTTGAGTAAGAAAAAATTAGTTGAGGTTTGTTTTTATTTTAAGACAAAAGAATAAGAGATTTTTGTTGCTTATATTCTAGATCAAGAGAATATATTACTTTAATTTTCATTATCTATGTATGTGAATAGTCAAAATAGGCTCCTAAAGGCCTTCATGCATTACTATGGAAATTATTTTTTTCAACGGTTAAAAAAGACTTTTTACATCGATTGTATGACCGATGTCTATGCCGAGGTGACATAAAAGGTTAGTTGTCAACTAATCTTAAAAGTTAACTTTTTAAACAATGCTGGGTGGATACTACAGAGTCAGATGATGACGAAGATGAAGAGGAAGAACAGATGTAGATAAAAGATGAAACAGAAACAAATCTTGTTAATCTTCGAAAAACAATATACTCAGCAATTTATGCCTAGTGTTGATTTTGAGGAAGCTGGTCATAAGCTTCTGGAAATTAAGCTAGAGCCTGCCCAAGAGATGGAATTGTGCATCATGCTTTTGGAATGTTGCAGCCAGGATAAAACCTATCTCCAATATTTCGTTCTTCTCAGGCAGCGTTTCTGCATGATTAACAAATTACACCAAGAAAATCTCGAAAAGTGCCTTGTGCAGCAGTACTCAATGATTCACAGACTTGAAACAAATAAACTGCATAATGTGGAAATTTTTTTCGGTCATTTACTTGGCACGGATGCTCTACCTTGGCATGTTTTGTCATATATATGCTTGACCGAAGAGGATACAGCTTGTTCTTCACTTATCATATTTCTGAAAAACACGCGGTTCTGCATTAACTTCTTCACGTCCATTTGTCTTGGTGGTCTTACCCTACATAGGTATTTGAAAAATATCCCGCGTCTTATTATGCAACAACAGAAATATGAGTCAAAATTCTGATTCACCAGATTATGGAACAGCTAGTTCAGATTCAGAGCCAGACTTCGCATGTTCTGATGAAAGTGACCGAAGACGAAGAAAACAGAGGAGAAAGTGTGAAGCAATTTGATGCTATTGTCGAAGGCGCTTGCATCCACAAAACTGATTGAGTATCAATGGTTTCTTAATCTTTAAATCACTGAGTTAACTTGCCTTTTTTATGTAAATGTGAAAAGGGATATATCTCTGCTGGTTGAGATGTTGAGCTTGCTCTATGAATATTTATTTTATTTTGTTCTCAAGATCATATTCTTTGAAAGGGTATACTATTTCATAAAGATATGCGCTTTGTTTTCTTTTTTGATTTCTCCGTATAAGTGAACTCCTTCATGAGTTGTTTTGAAGAGCAAACAAAAAAAAAAAAAAAAAAAAACTATCATCAAGAGTGGCTTTCTTTAAAAAAAAAACAAAATTGTGTAATATGTTACTATATCTTTGTAAAATTCTTAATATAGCATTCGACAATAGTAGAAGGGACTACATAGATTATTTACTATGAGCAGATTCCTATTACCTCCCTGTTGATTCAATTCAATGTTTGAAGAAACTGTTGCTGGGATAGAAAATATGGATATAGACAAAAGGATGGAGAGGAAAAAAGGTTAATTGACATGGTTCATGTATTCATTGACATAAGAAAGGGCAACGTTTAGTAAACAAGGTGGCTGGGATGTTTAAATATTTGATTTTCTCAATATCTTTTAAGAGATCGACGTGATGGGGTGTCATTTAGTCCTTAAGTAAGTTTCTTTAAATAATTAAAAAATTGAATAAATTATTTATTTTTTAATAATTTAATTTTATGTTATATATATATATATATTTATTATGTATGTGTGCCAATCAGTGTTAAGAGCATTGTTTCTTAAAAGCTAGAAAATAAAATAAAAATTCCTTCATTATAATATTATGTATGTTTGTGTGGTAGCTGACAAGATAAAGAACTGTATCCAATTTTAGTATTGTAAGATTTACTAAAATAAACACTACTGCCTATAGTACATAGGTCCCATTAGCCTGACATTTTCGGGGGATTTAGGTAAAGGGGGTAATTTTTTTTTAATTACTATTTGGAGGTTTTTTTTAAATTATTTACGAAAAAAGGATAAGTCGTAATAGATATTACGACTTCTTGTAACTGAAGTGAAGTCGTAAATCTGTTTACGATTTTTATTTTTTTAATTTTTCAATTAAAGTCTTAATTATTTTTACGACTTCCATTTATTTTATATTTGCATACTGTTCATGGAAATACGATTTTGAAGTCGTATGGATTTTAATTTTTTTGTTATTATTATACTAAAGACATATAATCATATACGACTTTAGTTATTTTTTAAGAAGTCGTATTTTCATATAGGACTTCTACTATTTTTTTTAAATTCTGTTGTTTTTATTTCTGTTTTTTATTTTTTTAAAACTTTTTTTAAGTGTTAGTTTTGTAATTTTTAGTAAAATTTATTTTTTTTTAATATCAAAATTTATAAATTAATATATGTTTTAATTTTTTTGTGATTTTATATTTTTA
>PYAF01001751.1:1866294-1891669 GCA_007407185.1 Glycine tomentella | reverse complement strand
GTATATTTAATTTTGGCTATATGATTTTATTTAATATATTTTATATTTATTATTAATTTTAAGATATTTATTTGACCAAATTATATTGAAATGAAAATATATGTTAATATATTTTAATTAATTTTGTAAATTTTTGTAGTAATGTTAAAAAATTTAAATTTTTAGAGATTTATTGTTGAATGAAAATATTTTGGTAATAATTTTAACTTGTAAAATATAAAATAACATATATTTATTTTGATTTTTTAATTAAATATGTTATTTTTTTAATGAATTTTTACAAATATAATTATTTCTACTTTTGTTAACACAATCATTATAATTATTTGGGGTATATTTTAAAAATATTACCATTAAAAATTTAAAATTTAAAAGAAAAGATACTTAATAAAATGCAGCAAATTTCAATTTTTAGTATGCAACTTATCAAAAGCAAGGGGTACCTTTAGCAATTTTGGACTATTTCAGGCTTTAAAGTCGTGTGGGGTGTAAAAAGAAAAAAACTTTAAAATCATAAAAATATATACGACAAAAAAAAACTTTAAAATCATAAAAATATATACGACTTTAAAGTCGTATATATTTTTACGACTTTTGAACATAAAAATAAAAAAAAACTAAAAATTAGGAAATTGAAAATTAAAAAAAAAAAACAAAATATCAAATCGTATTTTGATAAACAATGAACAAATATAAAATGAAAGAAAGTCGTAAAAATAATTACGACTTTAATTTAAAAAATAATAAAAAAATAGAAGTCGTCAACATATTTACAACTTCAGTTAGATAAGTCGTAATATCTATTACGACTTATCTCCTTTTCGTAAATAATTTGAAAAAAACTCCAAACGGTAATTAAAAAAAAATTTACCCCCTTTATATAAACCACCCGACATTTCCGTTCAGTGTACTTGTCTGTTGAAATAGCACCATTCAATTCGTAAAATAATTGATATTTTGGAGTGCTTCTTTCAGTAAATAATTATATCAATTTATGCATTTTAAATATTTTATTTCCTTAAACAGCGGTTTTTAATGAAAATCTTAAAAATCAATGCTGACATTCTCATCATGTTAGATGGTTAAAATAACGAAAAGTTTTGATCCAATAATCTTAGAAAGCAAGGCATACCGAGAAGATGCTTTCTGCTTCAACTCCTATAATATATAACCTGCTAGTTAATTCCAGAAGCTAATTAATAAACTTCATTCACCATCTATAGTATTATCAACTAGTCTTTCTAAATATTTATGTTAACTTCATTCACTCAAGAGCTATATAACACATACATTTGAGAGGCTGTGCTTCTAACCTAGAACTGCGTAAAGTAAACATCCTAGAGCTGAAGATAAACAACACAGGACTAAAGATACTGAACTGCACAATATACCCTTCACAAGTCTCACCAGTTATACATTCATATGCACAAGATGTTACTTGTGATGAATATTGCATGTAATCAATCATTTACTGCTATTGCTATTATGAGTTACTTCTGCTGATTGAAGTCCAAGAAGTTAGGGTGGTTCTGTCCAGAGGGAGGAGGAGGCATGCCAACCTGTGGCTGGTGTTGTGTCTGCTGATGGGGTGCAGAATTAGACAACTGTTGCATGGCTAATTGGGAAGCCAACTGGTTGAATATCCCACCAAAAGAAGGGTTACCACCAATAGCACCCAAACGAGTACTTTGTGCCCTAAGGCGCTGCAGTTCTTCCTTCAATGCCTCATTGAGATCTGCAATCACATATCGTAGCCATGTTCATTGATATATGAGTTAAATTTGAAACAAGCAAATGAAATATCTGCAACTTGACAAATTTCAAGCAATATTTTTTCCTGGACTTGAATGTATTTTGTTGTTTTGAAAAACATGCATTAGGATTCCCCAATTCTTTCATGCATAACTTAGGAAATGGGTGAAATTGACACATGAAGATTCAGGAGATAATGTTTCATGCAACATACAAGTATAATGACTGAACGACCTATTTATTTGTCCAATTCAATATGAAATGAGTCAAATGACTGATAAGGGGGACAGCACATGTCCATTTTTTAAGGAATAAACAAATATGAAATGATGCATACCTTCTCTAAGCTGTGCTTCCTGCTCCAAAGCCTCTAAACGCAGTTTGAGCTCCTTATTCTCTGTAGTCAAATCTGTAGTGTCTCTCTGCATCATATGAGATATTGCTAAATTTGCTGCTTTTTTCTTCAGTCCCTTATTATACATGCATAAAAAATTGAATCTAACTAGAATACTAAGCGAGTAATGCTACACAGTCAAAATAGTTAGATTGAATTCAGCCAAACTTTGCAAAAGCACTAATTAATTTGAGTTTTGATTTTGCAATATATTACTCAACGAGTCTTGCTCTTGTGGATAGCACTAACACCCAATGGAAACAAGGAAACCTAGCAATGTTGGATACCTGGATAATTACCATTTCTATATTCTAGTCACTATTTTAGTATATTGTAATTTACTTTCCTTTATGCTACCGTATTAATCAAGAACAATCATCACCTCATTATTTTTAGCAAAAAAAAAAAATACAAGAGCCTAGGATAAGATATCCTATTAGAGAGAGAAAAACAAAAAACACATCATTTCAGCAATGCATGCCAAGCTTTCAATATTCAATAAAAAAATCTAACAATCACTAGCCAAAATCCTAATGTAGAGGTAACTCTGGAATTGTCCTTGAAATATCTGACATTTTTCTCTACAGCCACTTTAACCAAATCATTGCATATGTCGTACACTGTCAAAGAACCTTGCCATCTTTAGTCTTTACAAAACCAAATAAAATAAATAAATGGCATATGAGAAGTTTCTCTGAACAAAACTGAAAAATCCACTTTTGCCCAAATACACTAAAAATTCTGCAACAGTAACCTCTTGCAGCAGTACACTATAAAGCCAGATGCACATAAATCCAAACTACATGATACCGGAATTAAATCATGTAGCAATCACATCATCCATCCATGCATGCCTTGAAAGATATGTCATTGGTAGCTTGCAATACAGTCAGGTATATAAATTTGATTATATTTTTTAAAACTTGGCACTCTGCCCCTTGCCCTTAACTGTTAAATAATACGATAACAGTGCCACCAGATTAAGGAAATGAAAACAAACCAACCTACTTCAATGATGTAAATATTTTTGGAAAAACTATATAGCGTAGGGTGCAGGCCTGCATGATATTTATATGTAAAAATAACGAGATTACTGTATCAAATTGCAGTACAAGTAGTTACGAAACATCTAAACTACTATTCCCACAAACAGTAACTACAACAATGAAGCCTTATCTAACTGAGGTATGCTCAATGGAGCAGGTGATGCCTTTGGCCAGTATCAAATACCAATTTTCGTAACAACCTAGCACAAGCACAATGGCAAAGTTGAACCAAAGAAAAGGAGGTTAAGTTTGCCAACTTCCTAATAAAACCTTCTTTTATCCTGGCTAATTTTGGCAAAGACAGAACAAAATTGGCAGAGTACAAAACCAATTTACTTGTTCAGAACAAAAGCACTTCGGTCATGTAGAAACAAGATGAGATATTTAATGATATTAGCAGATGACAAAACTAAAGATATAGGATGTGACAAGGTAGTTTGATTCTATAACCATGCATAACCCATCCCACCCTTACGACTTGCACGGTTCCACCACAAAACCCCTGCAGAGTTTTACACAGCTATTAACTGGTGAAAAATGTCCGCTCGTCTACTATCATAATATGATATAAGCCTACAACTACAAGGCTACAACAGTATTCAGTAAATATATTCTTCAAGATTTTGATACATGATATGTTCTCTATTTGATTCAGAACACTTGATTGATCCAGATGCACTGTGATTCTATTATTATTTATTAGCATCCATACTTGCATATACATGTTTTCGTTACAATTCTTTTATCCTTTTTCTAATTACAATGCATATGTTTGATTACCACATACCACCAAATTGGTCTTTACTTTCAACTTACCATGTTTGTCATGGAATTAGTTACATAAACACGTACAGACTATAGAGTATAGATAAATAAACAGGGCTAGAAGGCATCAAACTATACCTGGTATTACATGACTAGTTAAACCTTTGAATACCATTCTCAGTTCAATTTACAAAACCAGCATTGAATTATCAGTTATTACTTCTCATGTGACTAGAACCTATGCATCAAGAGACATTTCATGCTTATCTTATCATAATCAAAATGAAGTCTATAATGTGTTTGTGATATAGCAGCCACAGGTTCAATGGTTCACAAGTTCATCTTATAGAACAGTAATTTTTTGCCTAAAATATAAGATAAAAATGTGGCTTGTTTGAGATGACATTTATCCAGTGTTTAGGTCTATTCTCTGGTTATTTAGACCTTTATCAGATAAGAGATTTGTGTAATAAGAGCAAAATGCAAATTTCCACAAACTGCCTCTCTGTTTTATAAATTTACACAAACTTCCCTGGAGGAAGGAAGTTTATGAAAATTAAACAAACATCCTTCTTGTTTTCTTTGACATAAAACCAAAAAGAATATAAAAGTTCAGATAAAGATGGTATAACTTTCAAAGGGCCTTTACTGTAGGTTTGGTGAATCACAATTAAATTTTCAAACTATAACTCTATAAAGGATATTTCTGTAAACAAAATGCAAGGGATGAGACAAATTTAATTTAATCTAATTTTTGCCAAACCAAGGACAACTCTATAGATATAATCATGTAACAGAAAATGTTGGCAAACATTAATGTGTGGGATCCATAAACTGTTGTGAGCCTGTGACCACACAACTCAAAATCAGCAAAAAGTAAACCTACATCATAGTTAGTGTGTTGGGGGGCTCCATCAAACACTGACAAGAACAAGTTACCAAATTCATGTTTACTAATCTTCATAAGCTAGGACTTATAAACACAAAAAACGAAAAGGAAAGGACGTACCTGAAGCATGGTAAGCTGTGCAGAAAGGTTAGTTGCTTCAGTCTGAAGAGTCTGCACCTTCCTCTCCAACTCACTTGTGTAACGAATCTTCCTCTCCTTGGATCTTGCAGCAGATTGCCTGTTAGCAAGAATCCTGCAAACACACAACATCCAAAATCCAAGCCAATATCAGTGCATCAGAGTGTCAGACCAATCATTTTCTTCCAGTTTTCCCACAATCCATATACCCATTAACACAACTTTTCTTACCAATATTATAGAAAAAGATAAAGAATCATGTAATTCCTAACCAGTAACCACATTATTTTCAGCAGAAACAACCTATTTAAAATTAAAATTTACGAAATATAAAAGCACACACAAAATCTAGATCATTACAAGACCAGTTCCAACCAACAAATATCCTGCAAGCACACAACATTTTAAACCAATATCAGTGAATCCAACCAAGATTTCTTTCCCAGTTTTCTCATAATCGAAACACCCCTTAGTAATACTAATAATAACAATAAGTTCTTTGGCTATCTAGTGGGCCCCAGAAATATTGCTACAATTTTTGGTCTTTTAAGCCAACTATGAGATTATTTCTCAGTCCAGAGTTTAGTCACTTAAACTCTTTGCCATCTCCAATAACAATAACTTAAAGCTTCTTTTTTATTTTAATAGGAATAACTTAAAGTTTAAGACAAGATTAAAGCTCAAAGCTTCATATAATTTGAGCCATATTATTTTAAGCAGAAACAACTTATTTAAAACTATCAATTCTAAAAATAAATAACATAACATAAAAATTAAATCAAGTTTATGACAAGTTTAAGGTCACAAATACAAAAATAACTTAAATTGCACTTAAATTTATCACTATTAATTTCTTTTTAAAAGAAAAAGAACCTCTTAGCTCTCTTGGGATCCATAAGAGCAAGTTCAGCAAGTTTATCAGGAGCCATAGCTTTCTTCACACCGTCCATCATCATCGCCGAGTCCGCCTCAAACGACGTCGTCGACGACCCATCCATTGAGTTGCTGTGCCGGTGGTGCCCCGCCCTCCGCTCGCCACCGCCTCCTTTCCCGGCGCTTCTCTCGTCGCCGCCGAACCCGAGCCCGTCGAAGAAGTCAGAATCCACCGATAGACTCCGCAGGTGCCCGCCAGCGGACTCCCCGGCCGGCCTCGGCCGTCCGCCGGACTCGTCGGAGTCGACGGACATCGGAACCACGCCGGCGGCAACCGGAGACGGCAGAGGGAGCGGCGACGGGAGGCCGGAGATGTCGAAGTCGGAGGGGTCGAAGAGGAGAAGGTCGTCGAAGTTCGCGGCGAAGCGGAAGGAGGTGTCGGAGTGGGAACGCCGGTGGTGGGACCCACGCTCCGGCATCCGGTCCAGGTCCACCGTCGCCGGCGGCTTTCCGATGAACTTCTGGTCCATCGAAAAAGAAAAATTTACTTCCTTTTCTTTCTTTAAAAAAAAAGAAGGTTTATTAGTTCTTTCTTCTATTTATTATTTCTCTTGTGTGGTGATGAATGATGATGCTAGAGAGAGAGAGAGATAGAGAGAGAAAAGAAGAAGAAGAGGTTGTTGTTCAGTAGTTCAGGTGGTTTGGTTGGGTTGTGGTTGGGTGAGTTTGCTGAAGAACAAGTGGAAATAGACAAGAAATTTGACTTTATTAGTGAACAAAAAGTTGAGCCAATGGTCTAAAAACGCATCATTAGTGTTGGGATTAGAGACATATGTGACGGCAATAACCATTGGCTATCTCTATCTTACTAGACTTGACACCACATTCATTTTGGAGTTTAATGGGAGAATTATATCTATTGGATAGATAGGTAGATTAGTGTAATTTTTAATAAATATTAATTATTAATAATAAAAAGTACTATTCTTTTTATCTCATTTTTATTTGTTTTTTATTAGAGTTTTGTCAAGGTAGTCAAGAAATAATAATTATACTTTAGATGTTATAAAAAGATTATTAGAAAGAAAGAAAAAAGTGTTTGTTAAAAAGAATAATTCTTTAACTTTCTCTAAAGAATCTCAACTAGTCAAGGAGTGGTTTTCCATTTAATTTTAATATGTTAATTAATTAAATATAAAAATGAGAAATAATAAAACATATTGTACTGTATTATTGTAATGTAAACAAACAAACTTAACGGCTGGTTTTTTTAAAATAAATTTTTGTTTTTAAAAATAAATATGTTTAAAGGATTTGAGTCCACTTGATCAATGTCATCAAGTAACTTTCTTTTCTTTTTTTTTAAAGAAAAAAAGTGTAATTGACATTTTTCTTAAAGAAAGGGGGGAAAAAAACCTGAGACAACTAAAAAACGCACAGAAACACATTGAAGCAACAGCAATTGCTGACATATATTGCATCTACCTGCCTCCAAAGGTGCCCAACAATCTCCATAGGCTGCGTTCTAATTCCCTCAAAAATACCTTTATTTTTATTTTGCCAAAGCAAGTCCAATGCAACAGCAATTGACATACGTTGTTATGTCTTTGTAATTAACATTCCTAATAAAGCATTTGTTAGTATTAGTAACACCATGGCTTGTTTGTTGTCTAACTGTAACGGATTAAACCAATGGACTGTTTGGTGGTAGCTCCTAACTGGGTTCTTTCATTGTATAAACATCTTATCAAGGTTTTACAATTATGAGGAAATCCTATTATACTTCTCTATTATCAATTTGAAAATAATTAATTTGTGAGAAATAGTAAGTGTTTATGTGTTGTGGATGAGCTTGGTTGCTTCCCTTATGTTCTAGACTTTACACTTGGGCTTTAGAAGATAAGTGAGAAGAGGAATGTTTTCAGAAAAAGACTTTGTGAGAGAATTTGAATAGTCACTCCTAAAACCCATGAATGTTGAACGGGTCGAAGTTCCTTATCCTAGGGCTAAGTTTTCTTCCATCTTTTGTTGGATAGTTTCCTTAATGTGGTGGTAATAAGTCCCTGTCTTTGTTTTCTCCTTTGCTCCATCTTTCTTTTCCCTATTGAGCCAGTCCTATAATAGGTGTGATGTGTAAAATATGTTTGTTCAAGACAAAAATATCTTATATTTAATTATGAAATATCATATCAAATGATTATAGGTAATTTTAGGATAATCAAAATTCGTAATAAACTATACAATTAGGTTCAATCAACAATTGAAAAAAGTGTGTTTAAATCATAGTTGTGAAAATCGGTTCGATCATTGACCCGATCGAGGTAGTGAGTCACTGGGTCAGTGGTCCAATCGGTGGGTCAATAATTGGTCCGGTATGATCCGGTTTATATTAAAAAATTTAAAATTATATTATATATACATATATAATTAACATTATTTGATTAAAAAAATTATCCATAATTCAATACTGAAAAATTTAAAATAAAAATTGAAGTATTAAAGTCGATAACACAAGTAAAATATATTAAAAATAAAAAAGACTGTAAATAGTAACTACCTAAATAAAAACACAAAACTCCATTTCGAAAAAATATATGAAAACTGTACAAAGCAAAAAAAATGGGTGTAAAGAGTAAATTAGGCCCAAATCAGAAAAGTGAAAAACCTTACTATATATATAGTCTTCTTTTCTCCTTGTTGGTGCCACTTCTTTTCTCCTTGTTGCTGCGGCTGCCATGCTCCTCTTCCTGCACCTTCCTACACCTTCCTTTTCGTCCATTTTAATGCTTATTTAGTATATATTAGTTTTTCTGTCTATTACCATTCTTATGAGCCATTTTCATCCAAACACAAGCTCGAAGATCTGCAACCCAAAAACGCCGAATCTATTGCCAACTCCATGTCCGATGCCGTGAACGCCGATGAAACCGTCGTTTCTCCCAAGAGCGAGAACAAGCGTCTCTGCCTCGACGACGCTGTTTTGTGCGTCTGGTCTGGAGCTTCTTTTTTTTTTTTTCTTCACCAACCGGTCCGGGTCCTAAAAACCGGTCGAATTTCCGGTTCTTTCCAAAACCGTCCGGTTTTCTCCGAACCAAACCGAGCCACATGCATGGCCGGTTCATTAGCCAACTCGGCTCGGTTGATGTTCCAATTCCCGATCTAACCGGTCTGACCGATCGGTTCGAACCGATTTTCACAACTATGGTTTAAATACTTGTAAGAAAATAGAATTTAAAGAACATGCTAAAACATATTGA
The DNA here is from genome assembly GCA_007407185.1 of Glycine tomentella. Taxonomy (NCBI): domain Eukaryota; kingdom Viridiplantae; phylum Streptophyta; class Magnoliopsida; order Fabales; family Fabaceae; genus Glycine; species Glycine tomentella. Next base: position 1,882,555 of record PYAF01001751.1, on the reverse strand, counting down.
GAGATAATATAATAAGAAAGATACGGTCATGATTTCAACCATACAAATAAATTCTCGAATTATATTTCTAATTGAAATTTTTAATCAGTTTTAATAGTTGACTTCTCTAAAGATAGTTAATAGGCCTTGATTAAACACTATTAACTTTCTTTTCCCTAATTTTATTTCTATAAGTCATTTGCATTATTTTTTAATTTATAAAACAAATAATAATTTTTAAAATTAATAAAAATATAAAAATATTTAATATAAAAATAATAAATAAAACAATATAAAAATATTAAATAAAATTAAAAAGAAAAACATATATTAATTTGTTAAATAATTAAAATAAAAAATTATTTACAATTTTGAAGTGATAAATAATTTATGACTTTAAAAAAAATTAAAGTCATAATTTTTTTATGACTTTAATTGAAAAAGAAAAAAAGATACCCCTTATAACTTTAAAGTTATTCTGAAAAAATTAAAATTATAAAGTATCTTAGGACTTCATTAGAAAAAGAAAATAAATCTTTTACGATAAAGTCATGTTGAAAAAAAAAATTAAAATCATAAAATATTTAACAATTCCAATAAATAAAAAAATCACAAAACACATAACTTCAATTTAGAAGTCGTACGACCATAATTTATTACTTACCCTTATTCAGACATTAATTTAAATTTTACTCCAATTTAATAATTTTGAAAGAAAATTACCTCTTTACATCGTTTTACCCATTGATGTATCTCGGCAAAAAGAAATATATACACCAATTTCTTCATCTCTGCGTATGAATAATCGTATTGATTTCCATCTTTGCTGTATCGAACATCTCTGTACACTTCATTCCCAAAAGCCACTCTTTTCTCTGCTGTTTCGGCACTGTTTTGAGGAGGTAGAGAAGGAAAAAGGATTAACCAAATTTGAGGTAGAAAATTCCCTTTCTTTGTTTCCGTCATTTGATTTTTCATTTATGGTTCATGCCTATCCCTATTGTACAGTGATTGGATTAGGGTTTCATTGGATTTTGTTCCTACCTTGTTTGCAAAATGCTAAGTCATGTTTTTTTGTATATCCTATTTGATGTTTAGGTCTGATATGTTTGTGTTATATGCAGTGGGCATCAAAGCTGGCATAGCAGAAGTGGAATCAGCTTTTGTTTCATATCCTTAATAAATAGTGGTTTCTGTGCTTGGTGTGAAGCACTGGGCTTGACTGCATAGTATTCTCTGCATGTGTGAGCAATAGCATCAAGTGTGTTTTTGTGTGTGTGGAAATATTTATGTGCAGTTTCTGTGTAGTATTGCCAAGTGATTTAAAAAATTTATAGAGTTGTGATTGAGACTAGAGATTGGGTCTCTTTCGAGTCTCCTGTTTTGATGGATACCACCCTGAGCTGTTGTTTGTTTGATAGTTGGGACGTGATTTATAAATTCCATGGTTGTGTTTTAACTGCATTCTGGACCTAATCATATTTGTTTTTGTGGTTTGAGGCCGGAGTTGCTTTTGGGATGCTTAATGGCAGTGTTATCAATGTAATGGGATGCTGCCCTTTCTTTTTCTCAATTAGTTTTAGTCTTGTTGTTTCTGGTGATATAAATACTTAGGTTAGTATTTACTATTTAATATTCAGATTTCTTTTTTCCATTACAAGATTTAGTTGAGTTGCTGCACTGGTATTGGTTTTGGTCTTGAAAATAAGTCTGAATTTTTTCGGAAAGCATCCAGTGCAACTGCAATCTACAAGGGAATCCTGTTTTAAAGAATTGTTTTTGATGTTCATCAGAAAAACTATTATAAACCAATTCAGAACTGATAAACTAGTTTAAAACTGTCTCTGATCTAGTTTTTAACTGTTTTTAAGCAGTTATAACCAATTCTGAACTGGTTTTCACTTGTTAAACTAGTTTTAAAATGGTTACTGGTTGGCTCGGAATTGATTTTGAACCTTTCACCAAAAACAAAACCAGTGGGGCACAAAAATTCCTGTTGCAATTGCAAACTTTTTTTTTTTTTTTTTTGAGGTAATGGAAGATTATTAATTCAATTATGTTTTGGGTGTTGAGATTTCTGCACAAAGTTTGTTCCTTTTATCAATTGTTTTCCTATACATGGATGCAAAAGCAACAGGAACATGGATGCACAAGCCAAGAAAAAAGCGTTGTTTCGTGCTAAATTGAATGCCCAAAAGAAGGAAAAACGCATAGAATCCCCCCTTGTAAGGTACTTGGTGCATATCATGTACTTTTTCATTTCACAAAACTTCATGAATTTGTCTGTGGAATTTTTAATTTGGTATATTATACTGCATCAGTTATTAATTCACTCTTCATGGCTTTATTTTTTATTCTTCACATAAGAATGATACTTTAGTTCTTAAATACCTTCTGGTTTTAAATTGAGTTATGCCCTTTTATTGACTTGTTTAATTTTCTGTTGATGTAAATGGCATCGATATTTGAATTTGCAACAATTTGTACAAATATCCACATTTACTCTGATTATGATTTGCATCTGATTATAGCTACAGATACTCATATAATTGTTAAGACATGCCTTTTCCTGGCTCATCCTAAAATTAAACTTTATTATTTGTGTTTAACATAAAATTATGCCCTTATTTGGATAAAATTGTATCTGTCATTATTTTGACTGTTTCTGCCTTTATGTGCATATACATACAGGTATAATGAATATGATCTACCTGTTTGCCGGGTTTGTGATGTTGTTCTAAAGTCTGAGTCTTTATGGGATGCACACCAAGTTTCTCGTAAGCATCGTGAGGTGATGATATTTACAATCTTGTTCTTGTTATGTATGTGTGCATAGTCGTCAATAGCATGCTATAGTGGAGTACTGGAGCAGAGCAGCCCTGAGCTGCTATTGGATCCATATATCAGAGCAGTTTTCAACAGCAGCCAAAAGAAGCCTTTTGCATGCTATAGTGGCATAACCATGATATAGGCTTTAAATTTAAAAACCCATTTTACCCCTAAAATAATGTTGTTTAGGCCTTTGGGGCTTTTTTGGGTATAAATGCTTTAGAAACATGATCAGATTTGAAACTCTTCTTCCTTGATCATTCACACAAAAAGTTACCTCTGATTTGACCTCTGTTACAGGATATTTTTTCCTGAAAAGTTACTTCTGTAGTTATATTTTGATATTTAATCTATTCTTTCTGCAAACTTCCCAGTTGATGTTCCACCAATATTTAAACATAATCTTTCTTTTTTTAACTCCATTATTATGTTGTAATTGATCCTAGATTGTGTGTATTATTTGTCATAAATTCCTTTAATTTTGTCTTGTATTGTTTTTGAGTATTTATATTGGTAGTATAATTTTTTTGACTTTTATTATAATATTTAAATAGTGGTCATCCTGTTCCTGCTGCTATCTTGCTATAGTGTTCTTTGAGCTGGCTTCTATGTGCTGCTATCTGGGATTGATAACTATGTATATGTGTTTAAATATTTAAACATCTCTCAATGGTATTTTTTGTTTTAGTCAAAATTTTCTTAGCACATATTTAGATGGTCTTATTTTTATAATTTCTTGGAGTCTTGTTAAGGTTTGTTTCCCTTTGTATTTCACAAACTCCCTTATCCCAATCCGTACTTCAAAATGAGCTTGCCTTAATAGCTATGATTATTTTGGGCAGGCAATAAGTAATCTGAAAGCTAATGCAGCTGGATTAACTCAGCATAACATTGCAAAGCCTGTTGCTGATACCAGCTTTTCCAAGGCTAAACCTGAACATTCTTTGGACTCACAATCCAAACCGCCAGAAGCTTCACAAGTAGTTTCTAAACCTCAATCATCATCACTGCTTCCACCAGGATTTTTTGATGACAGTAATTCAGGAAAAACAAGATCTGGTAAGAATTTGGTTTAGAAAATGAAGTACATATTTATACTCTTGTACATTTAAATATACGGAGATGCAATTACATGCAACAGGCACTCATAGTAATATTTGTTCATATATATGTATTTTGTATGTCAATATATAATGCGCAGCTTGTCCATTTAATATATAAACAATTATTATGCATATAATTTTAAGAGTAAGATTCCTTTCTTGTTCTTGTGCATTCCCACATCTTCGATAACTTGTTTGAATGATAGAAAATTCTATAGATCAACTGTAAGACCTGTAATGTTATATGGAGCTGAATGTTGGCCAGCACATAGGCAATATGAGCATAAAATAGCGGGTAACAGAAATGAGGATGTTAAGGTGGATGTGTGGTTATACGAAGATGGATAAGATAAGAAATTAAGATATTCGACGAAAGGTAGTAGTAGTATCGGTGAGTGAAAAGATGAGGAAATATAGATTGAGGTGGTTTGGGCATGTAATGAGACAGTCCCTGGATGTTTCCGTAAGAATAAAAGTTTGTTACCAAGAGCTCGACATAAAGAGAGGTAGAGGTAGACCGAAACTTACCTGGGGAAAGGTAGTTAAACAAGACTTAATGAAGTGAAATATAGATTGACGGACGGTGTGTCTTAGGAAGGAATGGAGAAACATTATAAGTTTGGTGGAGAGTTAGATCCGTTGTTATCTCTATGTTTCAGATAGTATATTTTTAGCCTTTTTCCTCTTCATCTCCCTCCTTATTTTCTTTTATCTTATTTCCCATTTCCCTTTCTGTTTCACTTTTTTTTTTTCAACTTCCTCATATTTATCATTGGATTCATCTACCACCGACCCTAATTAACTTGAGTTAAAGGTGTTGTGATGTGATGTATCTCTTTTTTGGAGTCTCATTCTCAATCTTCATTTGTCTTATTTAGACACAAGGATTTGGTCCCTTGCATCTTGGGTGTTTTCATGCAATTTTTTTTTCCAATTTCAAACTCGTCATATAGAACTTACTTTCTATCTTGAAAATCTCTTCTGAATGTCCAAAGCTCTCCCTAAGGTCTAAACTTTTATTTGGAGTGAGGTGCATAATAGAATTAAACCTAATGGCATACTACATGTTTGTAGGCCACAAAAGTCTCATGCTTGTTTTAAAGTGGTCCCTCATTTGGTTTTACATTGTTTTGCTAATGTTTCTTTATGGAATTCGTTGTTTTATTTCCTTATCTTCACTTTCCTTGTAATTTTCTTCTTTTCATCTTTAATTTCTTCATTTATAAAAAATTGTTAAGTGTAAGACATGACATTGATGGGCTTGGACTTTGAGATGATTGTAGGTGTATTACAAAATGGTTACAGGCTACAGTTGGCTGAATCCTTCTTGGAAATGGATTAAACCACTTTGGATTCTTTTTAATGTATTCTGCCAAAAAAATTATTTTGATAAATAGTAAAAACCATGTAACTTTCAGAATTTATTTAAGTAGTGGATAAACTAGGTTATTTACGTCTAGGAAGTGGTAACATCATCCTCGTCTCTCACTATTTGTACTGGGTATATCCAATTGGTGCTTTAGCACACCTTGGGACTTCTTGGATCTACATGTTTGATAATAACATTGGTTGTTTGCAACACTTAATATTATTATTAACTTACCTTTTGTTTCATTGACATTTTTGCTTCGAGAACATTTAGTGGACTCTGATTTAGGTAGAAAAGCTGGGGTTTCTGCTCAAACTCAGGTGTTAAACTTGGAGAAGGAGAAAGGTCATTTTCATGACAATAATGCTGCAAAGTCAAATGTTGGTCAAGCCACAATGGAGAGTAGACAGACAGTCAAGTCTACTGATACAGAGATCCAGCAAATAAAAGGGACTCTGCCTGAAGGATTTTTTGACAATAAGGAAGCTGATTTGCGTGCTCGTGGCATAAAGCTTGTGAAGCCAGATGTCAAGTAGGTTCCCACTTTATGTTGTTGGTTACTACTACATTTAACTGGCATGAATTTGGTTTTTTTGCATGGAAGTCAAGAACTGCAATATTCTAATTATGGTAGAGCCGAGTACTAATTATTCTACTTTATTCTAATTATTCTTTTCAATATCATGGGAGATTTATATATTAAATAGATTGGAACATAGAATGATATTGTATTCTTTCAAATCCTCTCTTAGAGACGAGTACAAGGAATTTGAGAAGTTGATTCAAGAAGATTTGCGGGAGGTGGACGACCGGTTGGAAGAAGAAGAGGTGATGATCACTATATTCTTTCTGCTATATATTTGAGCATTACTTTCTAACTTTTGAGATGCACATACACTATAAACGTGATACATGATCAAATGTTTGTCATTTTGAGCAGATTGATGCGGCCGAAATGATAGAAGAGGAGGAAGTTGTAGAGCAAAAGTATGTTTAGCTGTCTTTAATACTACTCTATTCCGTTTCCATGTGTTCTATTCTCCCATGTGTACTAAAAATACCCCCATCCCTCGATGTCTTTCTATCCTTCTGCAGGATGCTTAGCGAAAAAGTGGAAATGTTGAAGAAGAGGAGATTGGAGCTAAAAGCTGCTAATGCTGCAAAGCGTAGTAAATCATCTGAGATTATAGCCAAGGAGCCTAGACAAGAAGAGCCATCCAGTGATGATGAAAGTGAAGGGAATTTGGCCATGGACTGGAGAGCACAACACTTGTGATTTGTGAATACTTTGCTATTTTTTACCTTCTACTTCTTTAATTCCATTACTGGAATATAATATCTACGTAATTATCAGATGTTGTATGTACAATTTTATTCATCATCCTCTTATCTATGTTTATCCAATATTTCTTTCCTCTTTATCTGAATTTGCTTAAGAGCTTTGGACAGACAAGGTGTTTGTTTTCTCTTTGGTCCTTGATTTGGTGGTTGTCAAGACTCCTTACCGAACCTAAATTTCATTCGTAAGCCAGGGGTGTCAATTGATGTTTTTTTAAGGTTAAACATCATCAATGACCATAAAGTAGGTGTTAAAAAATCATGATTCTCTAAAGTATTGTATAATGATCCTTTCCCTAAGATACGTGCAGACTATAACTAACACTTTGTTCTCACAAGTCATACCTGTGGGCCACACCTATGTAACCAGCTTGTCATTTTCATTCAGAATGATCATGGATTATGATATGGGCAGAGTCTACGGTGGAAAATCAAACTTTCGCACCGTGCCAGAGTAAAAATGAATTGTTGTGTACCATTGGATTTATTAATTAAAAGTATGTATGAATGAGATTGGTTTGTGATTTATTTCTTTTAATTTTTTTTTTGTTTTCATTTTTTCTTTCTTCTTTTCCGTTATATCCTTTCTCCATTTTTTGTTCCTTCATATCTCCTTTTCTTTATCAAATTAAATCGTCATGAATCATCATGTTAACACTGATTCTCTTCTCCTCAGGCACCACGAGTAGGGATGAAAATGGGTTAGACCACCTATCAGGGGTCTTTGGTCTGACCTGTTTAAGGCCTGTCTGGCTTGTTCTGTTTATTATAAAGGTTAGGTTAAGACTTTTTGAAAAGTCTGTTTAAATAAAAAGGTCAGATTCAAGCTTTAAAAAAAGTCTGTTAAGCCTATAGGCTGACCTATTTAACATATATATATATATATATATATTATACTTATTTGAAAATATGAGTAAGATGTTGAAACATTTTTTGTTTAAAAATTATTTCTTTAATTTTCTTAAATTTATTTAAAGTGCTTTGTAAAATAAATTTTTCTATTAAAAATAAGTTTTTTAATAGGCTCGTAAGCTTAACCAGACTTTTAAATATGTCAGGCCAGGCCTAAAAAAAAGTCTATAACAGGTAAATAGGTCAGATCAAGTTTTATGTTTTTAAATCAGGCCAAGATCAAGTCTAATCAAGCTTGGCCTGTTTCCACCCCTAACCACGAGGCCCGTGAAGGCCGTTTCCTCACGCCAAAACTTCGTTGCACTTATTATGCGCGTGGTGGATGACGTCGAAGAAGAGTTGCACTTGGTTTTGTTGTATACGTTGTCATTGTTCCATGTGTTTGGCTTTATGGGGGAGACACAGGGGTTTGATTTCGAAGAGATGCTCAAGGCAGTGGAGAGAGCACGTACATGTTGGTCTCATTGTCGCTCATGGTAGCGTTCACCAAGTCGGAGTTGCTGAAGAAATACTATCTCAAGTCACTCTGGTTTTTTTTGGGTATGGCAGCATGTCGCTCGACAAGGAAGTCCGCAACAGAGGTTGTAGTGTATGATTGTTCATGTTAAACAAAATTGTATTGAGACTTTTAATTCATTTGATTTGAACAAAACAAAAAATAGATCTTGAATGTTGCTTCTTGTGCTTGCAAATTTATGGCTTGGTTCTCTAAAAATTAGACAAAATTTTGATTCTCTAAAACATATTGTATATCTTTTTTCCGTCATAGAGAAACATGGAAAGGAGAAGCGGGGAAAGAGGGAAAGGAGGAGAAAAGGGTATAATAGAAAGAAGATGAAAAAAAGTAAACTTGTGTACCATGTGTAAAATGTTTTGCTTATGCACGGTAGACACCGTCCATGATATGATGCTAGTTAAGAGTCATTGTTTTTTTATATATCATCTTTGAGCTGGTTATTCTGTAACTGTTGGACTAGGGATGAGAGTCTAGGGGAGGAGGAGATTGAATAGATTTTGGTAATTTTTTTTTCAAATTTTTTCAAATTTCAAATTTATTTCACACTTTAAGAGAACAAGGGAATTAAAATAAAAAAAAAATGACTAATTGGCGATTAAAAACAACCGTAAGACGCAAGACGCAAAACAAAAAAGATCAAAGTAAAAACACTTAGATTCACAATTGATGTTGAATGGGAACAAATAAATAGGTTAATTTGAGAAACAAAGAGGCTGACGCTGATGTCCCAACACCCAATCTAGCCTGCGATGCCGGTGGATGAGGCAGTCATGGGGCCTTCCAACTCTGCTTCGGGGACAATTGATGATATAAAGAATGCATTACTGCTGCAAAGGATGACAAAGAGGATATGATTGAAAAACTTGAATGGTGTGTGTTGGGTTGGGATAATTGGCGAAGCAAAAAGGGTGCATTGTGGTGGCAGAGGAAGCATGGCATAGGGTGGATGGAGGAGAAAGATACATAGGAAAAGAAATAAAGTAAAGAGGAAAAAATGATAAATATATATGATATGTGATGTGATAAAAAAATTTAGAGAGAGAAAGAGAAAAAAACATGAATATGAGTTGTAAGAGAGTGAACGAGATGAATATTATTACTCTGGTGCCAGCCTACTTCTCTTTATCCTCCTCCATTTATTAACTGCAACTATTTGTTAGTTATATAGTATGGGATATTTTAGAAGAAAAAAATGAATTTTATGACAGTTTTTAATCATCAATATTTTAAAATTATCACTACTAAAAAAATAATTTTTTATGATCCACTTTGATGACTGTTCCCAAAAACTGTCATAATATATAAGGTCACATGATTATCAAAATTGCAATATAACTTGTAAAATCGTATGAGTTTATGAATCCATAATGCCTCCACGAGTTGAATCATGAGCAGAATAAAAAACTGAGCAAACTTGGGCGATTCTATGTGGACTCGAGTGAGTTAACGTAGACTCGCAAGTTTGAGCCGAGTTTGCTGGTTTGCATACATAGAAACGATGCCGTTTTTGTTTTGTTTCTTTTTTCTTTTCCTCCTCACTTCGTATCACTATCCCACTGCTTCCCTAAATCGTTTCATTTTGCAGTGAGACCAGAGACACTGTTCCCTTACTCCATCCCACGACCCTACGATGGTGTGAGTGCGAAAGCGAAGACAAGGTGCGCGTGCGTGGTGGGCACGACAGTAGTGCGAAGCGGAAGTGCCGAGTGCGAGTGCGTGTTTCTTCCGTGACCGTGCAAGTGCGTGGTGGGCGCGGGGACGGTGAAGTGTGTGGCCGCGACGACAGTGAAGTGAGTCTTTGTTGTTCTCTTCTTTATTCTGTTTTCATCCTCTACGACGGTGATGTACGACGGCCCGTGACTAGGTTTTATTCTTTTCCTCTTTTGTTTTGGAAATTCATAGTTGAGTAAATATTGTGGAATTTGTAGTTGAGTAAAATTGGTAGTTCAATTTGCAGTAAGATCATACAACAATGATGATAGTTGAATAAATATTGTGGAATTTGTAGTTGATGTGCATATTTGGGAATTGTTCCCATTTAAATTATCATTTAACCTTGGCAACTAAACATGATTGTCTAATCTATGTGCCTAGTTTTGAACTGGGGTTTTAGGGTTATGGATGAAGCTTCATTTTGTAATTCTAAAGACTAGTTAATTTGTATTTATTTCTACTAGTGTTTAGCAACCAAGAGAACAATTTGTTGGCAACTTTGGTTATTATAGATCAGTGCATGATCTCTGCATTTCCTTATGATCTCAGATTGTTAAATACTCAATTGTGCTTGATAGGCTAAATTTTTTAGTTATTTAAATGTTTTTATTTTGAGAAGTTGTGTTTTGTAATAGATTAATAGTATGAACTTATTTTCATTTGTTTGCAAAATGGTGTATTTTGAACTTAGTTACTTATTATTCATAGGTTTTTCTTATGAAGTAAACTCTTACGATTCTACAAGTCGAGTTTACAAAGTTCTCACGAGTTTACATAAAAACTCAATTTTGATAACCTTGTAAGGTGGTGACAATTTTGTAAATATAAGATTTTTCAACAAAGACGACAAAAATGTCTTTGAAACTACCATTCCACGACGGACTTCGGTCTCTCCGTGTTCTTCAAGCCCGGTTAGTTCCGTTCCGTTCTGTTAATTACCCTTGTTACTTTGTGCTGTGTCTTGTGTCGGTTCTGAACGAACCATTTTCAGGAGTGCGTACTATGTTGCTACGGAGGTGCTGTGTAGAAGCTATGGACCCAAAGCTGATAATAAATAGTTTTACTTACGCAAACTAAAACTCATTACATCAACTGTGGTATCGTTCATGCCAAGTGAAGCAATGCTAGCTGCTATGGCGAGTGCTGAGGTTGATGATGATGTTCTTGGCCGTGACCCTCTTGTTTTCGTTTAGAGACAGAGATAGCAAAGATATTGGGAAAGGAAGGTGCACTTTTTGTTCCATCAGGCACTATGGCCAACCTTATATCAGTGCTTGTGCATTGTGACATAAGGGGAAGAGTTATTCTGGGAGACAATTCCCACATACACATTTATGAGAATGGAGGCATTGCAACCCTTGGAGCAGTATGAATGATTGGTATTTTTTTTCCTGATTGCAGCGCTGGTGGTAGATGTCTTTCAGTTGAATATACAGACAGAGTATGAGAGGTTGCTAAAAAACATGGATTGAAGCTTCACATTGATGGAGCTCAAATATTTAATGCATCAGTTGTAAGTAAATTTTGTTTACTTATGATTTGATTTTGTTCACAAAACTTTCAAGTAATTATTTCCTAAAAATAAGTCGATGCAATGATGCACTTTTGAGAATGAAATTTAAATCTTTCACTCCTTATCTAATGATTCTGACTTGAGTAACTATATAAATGCTTCGTTTCCTGATTGAAGGGAATCCGAATTCTTGTTTTTTTCAGTGAGTACATCGATTTTTGTAATTGCACTTTCTTACTGTTGTAGTAGGAGATAAGTGAATAACATCTGCATGTCTTTTTATTGTAAATCTTATAGGAACTAGGTGTCCCTGTGGATAGGCTTGTTCAACCAGCTGATTCAGTATCAGTGTGTTTCTCTTTTCTCTTCTTTTATTTTTGGACAAGTTTCATGGAGAGGCTCTTCTGAAGTAAGCGTATTTTTAAAATGAGTAAATAAGATTGTGTCTAGCTTAAATTATAATTAGTTAGTCTAGTGCCTAGTGGGCTATCGCAATATATTTAGATAAAATTAATTTCATCTCTTTAGAAACAATTTCATTTTAGAGGAACATTTTTCAAGATTTAGAGAATATTTGTTTTGTTATATCTTAAACATTACTTTAATTTAAAGTTAAAAATTGTTGAGTAATGTATGAGTAAAAACATTTGGAATTTCTAATATAAAAATTAATTTACAATTTAAAAGCATTTGGAATTTCAAATTAATATAAAAAAAGGAAGAGAGAAAAACTCCTATATATGAAATTTACTTATACAAAAGTTGTTTTTATTTTTCTTTAATAAAAATTACTTTTATTTTTAATAATCTTTTAAATTATATTTAACTCAGTTTGTTTCTCTAAAAAGAAGACAAACAACATTAGTATGATCTGTTGACTTTAGCCGTTTTAGCTATCTTAATTATCTTATTCATGGAAGTTCTAGAAATCTAATTTTATTACCAAATTCAAATCAAACTTTTTTTCCTCTATATTCTATTATATAATAATCGAACTAACCAATTTATGATTATTCCTTGAATATATGAATTAGGTATGTCTATCAAAAAGCCTTGGTGCTCCTGTTGGATATGTTATTCTTGGTTCCAATAGCTTTATCACCAACATCATCAACAACACCTTTAACCTAATTTAATTGGAGTTAGTAATAGATGAATCCAATAATAAATCAAAAATAAGACAAAGAAAGAGAAATGAAGAGGGAAAAAAAGTAAAAAAATAAACTAAAATAAAATAAGGGTGAAAGGAGAAGGAAAAAAGAGAAAAATAACTAAAAAAGGGAACGAGTGGAACATAGAACTACTAATGGATTTAATCATTCACCAAACTTATAATTTTTCTTCACTCAGTCCTAGATAATCGTCCGTCAATCTATATCTCACTCCATTAGGTCTTGTTTAATTACCTTTCCCAAGGTAAGTTTTGGTCGACCTCTACCTCTCTTTATGTCGAGCTCTTGGTAACAAACTCTTGTTCTTATGGTGCATCCAATGGTCGTCTCATAACGTGCCCAAACCATCTCAATCTATGCTCCCTCATCTTTTCACATATTGGTACCACTGATACTTTTCGTCGAATATTCTCATTTCTTATCTTATCCATCTTCATATAACCACACATCCACCTTAACATCATCATTTCTACTATCCCTATTTATGCTCATGTTGTCTATATGCTGGTTAGTATTTTGTTTCATATAACATTGTCGGTTTTATAGTTGTTCTATAAAATTTCCTTTTAGCTTAAGGAGAATTTTGTGGTTACATAAAAATTCCGATGCACTCAGTTATTTTATCCACTCTGCTCTGATTCTATGATTTACATCCTCATCAATCTCACCACCTTTTTACAAAATTAATTTCAAGTATCTAAAAACATCTTTTTTAGATACCTCTTAACCAAGTAGATGTACTGTGTCTTGATCACCATCTCTTAGATACCTCATTCCAATAGTTTATCACCAAGGTACTTAATCTTTTGGTGGCTAGATTACAATAATATATATATGCATCTGAAAGAAACTTGATACTAAGTCAAGTAGTATATATATGCATCTGCTTTAGGCTAGACGGCTAAGAAAAACCTTAGGTGGTGGAATGAGGCAGGTTGGCATCCTTTGTGCTGCTGCACTCGTTGCTTTGCAGGAAAATGTTGGAAAGCTACAAAGTGATCACAATAAAGCTAAACGTTTGGCTGGTAAATGTCATACAATTATTTTAACTGTCCTTATCTTTCGAAGAATTGCAATTTGATATACATCCTTTTTTTATTCTTTTCCCCCCTAAATTTCACTTTCTGTTCTCATATAATTTTGTCCTTTTTGTTTTAGATGGATTAAATGAAATTAACTGAGAGTGGATATCCCTTCTGTGGAAACCAATTAATATCGTGAGTATTATTATGTTGCATAACAATGTAAAATTTACTGTCTTATAATTGAACATTGATGCGTAACTATATCTGCGTGAGACTTAGGATGTTAAATGGTTGTACATTTTTTCTGGTTCAGATTTTTGAGGTTAATTTGGTTTAGGTCATGTGTTTTAGTATGGAAATTTCCTTTTCTTGTACTTTATTTGCTGCCTTGGCTTGATGACAACAATAGTGTGCCTTTCTCTTACTATGTTTTTGTCCTTTGTATGAAGAAAAGGATCAGGGTATCTTTGATGCTATTCTTCGTGGCCATATTGATTTCGCATCAGATCCTTGGCCTTCCATATCCAGTAGTGCCAAAGATCTGGTCAAGAAGATGTTACGAGCTGACCCCAAACAAAGACTCTCAGCAGTTTAAGTCTTTAGTAAGTTTAACTCTTCTTGTAATGGCAAAAGTGATAAGAAATATATCTAATAACTTATTAACACATGCACACACATACCTACATGTTATGTTTTCTGTGTAAACCATGGTTAATATATGTCCATATTTGCCTTAATTGGTATACTTTATGCTAATTATTCTATGTTACACTTTTCCAGTCATCCTTGGTTCAACCACAGATGTTGGTGGTCTCAGATCTGGATGACATATTAATTTGTTCCCCTGGCGGATGATCTCCTTGTGAACTTATCAGAATCAAGAACTGTGGTGGAAACCTTTCTTGATAGTCTGCCATCCATGTTCCAGGACAACGTCAATTTGAAATCTGCATTTGGTCTTGCTCTTATATAAGGCTGCCTTTATGATTATGGTATGCTAGTCCCTTTTTAGCTATATTATTACTATTATTATTAATTATTTTTTTCTGGTCATAATAAGTAGTAGTGAGCTTTTTTTACACCAAATGCATTGGATATAGTTTTCTATTATTAAAACAATGCTACAGTATGATTAAAATATTAGTTCCCATGGTAAATTGCAAGAGGATAAATGAGGACATTAAGCCACCCACGGTTTCAATCATAGAAAGGTTTGCTTTACATATATAAATTAATAGTGAATTTTTGGTAGAAATAAAAAACTAAACTAATAGTGGATGAGATCAAATGTAAATGCCCACAGTTTTTTTATTAGGCTTGAAATGTTTAGTCTCTAGATAGATGTACCTTAAATATTGACATTTGAATATTGTGATGAATAAAATAAGGACACTTAGTATCTGTTTTATTACTTAACATTTATGACTTTGGTGTTGTTATTAAGTGATTGTTTAATATATATATATATATATATATATATATATATATATATAAAAGTTATTATTTACTTTTCTCTTGAATCAATATGAAAAAATAGAGCATACTATTCTTAACATGAGAAAAGATAAATAAACAAACTTTTTAAAACAATTTTTTCAGAAAATCATTTTAAAAAGTAGACTTTTTAAGATAGGTTTTCAAAAAATCATACTAGTAAAACTATTTTTTAAGATGATTTTCTAAAATAATTATCTTAAAAATATTAATTTTTTAATATTTTTAAAACAAAAAAATATATTTTAAGACGATTTCAAAGAAAAGCAACTTAAAAAGGTATGATTCTAAGATAGTTTAGAAATCTTTGTGGAAAATGTTGAACACGATTCAAAAATGATTTTTGAATCAACTTGAAATGTGCTAAAAAATCGACATAAAAAACATTTTCTTTAACAGTGTATTGATGATTTTAAATTTACATTATCGGAAGGATCAAATTGCTCCTCCTCGAACGTGCTGGCATTGTTTAAATTTTAAATATATTATAGTGATGTTTTTCAACCGTTATTATGTGTTAATTATAGTAAAGAGATATTTTAATATAAATTTTTATTATACATATATAATGTTAAATTATTAATGGTATTAAATTTACATTGACATAATGACTAAATTAAACCATTTTAAAAATACAAAGGATTATGATCAATTTCTAGACAGGGAGCAAACTGAAAAAAAAAAGATTAAAAGGAGTATTTAGCAAAAAAAAAAAAAGAAAGAAAATGGCCGACAAAATAAGTAGTGTGACAAGAAAAAGAGAGAGAAAGGTGAAAAAACAAAATGTGTGTTTAAATTGAATATTTTCCAATGATATTTACAACAAAAACAAAGAAGCTCAAAATCAAAGGGAACGATACAGGGGGTGCCAATATATTTATACACAAGATTAAAGTTCTTTCACTGGTCACATAGAATATTGTTGAATTTAATACTTAAATCATTTAAATTATCTTTATTTTACTTTCATTCTTTGATTTTTCATTTTTTTCCCTTTCATATTTTTTCAACCTTTAAGTTTTCTTAGTCTTTTCTAACTTAAGCAAGATTGTTTGATTTGTCTCCCGCAAAAGATATTAGTGATCTCATAATTTTTTAAAATTTTATAAATTAAAAATAACAGTAAAAGTGAATTAATTTTAAGAAATATAAAAAACTATATTATATATATTGATCATAAATAAATAATACAAACGCATTATCATTATAAATGCACATAGTATATTGTGTGTTCACGATGGAGACATTCGTATATGAAGCTAAAAGTAATTTTTTTATTAAAAAGTATTTATTGAAT